>VOQK01028150.1:44363-70045 GCA_015052645.1 Benitochromis conjunctus
TAGCTGCATTTTTTGTTTTAATAAAAAATAACAAAAAACAAGCTCAAATGTAGAATTTTGTGGGCAAGGATAAGAGCTCTGGATTTTCAATAAAGCACGGGGTACTTGGCTCGGTTCGAATCGACCTCTCTTAATTAGGGGGAGAATAGAAACGCAGCGGCGAGCCTCAGGGTGCCCTCACCTTTCTCCGTTGGAAACAGGAACTTCTGATCTCAGGCTGCACTGATTTATACTGCTGTCAGATGGACTGATTCACGCATTCTATGTATCACTTGCTGGAAATTTTCAATGCACTCAGAGAGTAATGCATTTTCTGAGATGCTCTCACTTGTCACTTGTCTTCATTATTTTCATATTTGTTGGTATTTGTTGGTATTATAAGCATATATAGCAACAATAAAATATACATATCTATATATCTATAGATAGATAGATAGATAAACATATTAGTCTGCACTAAAACTGCAGAGAACTAATACGGTGACATTATGTCACTGGAACCTATTTTGTAACTTGTGTTGGTTAATAAATATCTTTACATCTGTCTGCTGTGCAGAAGTGCAGAGTATGAATTCAGAAGTATAACTTCGTTTTCTGGCTATGGTAGAACATTTCAATTTATTGTTATTAGGTAAAAATGTATACTTTTCTATGTATTTTAATTCTTTAGTTTGTTTATGAAAACAGTTTTGTTTACTTTATTGGCGAGGCAGTCCTTCTGAAATAACCATCAAGAACTAATATGTTTTGTTTTTTGTACGTTTTTGGCTTCTTCTAAGAAGCATGGTGCACCTGCATCAATTCAAACTTGGTGCTGGAAGGCTTTATAACCCACTACCATGTAAGGCCAGCTGTTTTGGAACTTCACTTAATGTGGTGGAAACCTCCACATCACTGTGCAATAAGAGTGAAAGTATGTACGGCCTTTATATTGGATGAGGATTTCCTCACACAGGGCCAAAGGGGAAAAAGTAATGAGTTGTCCTACTGTTTACTCAAGGCCAGATTATATTAACAAAATTAGCGTGCCGCATAGTGGGTGCCTCATGCACACCAGAAACTACTTGACCTCTCACAGAATAGGCAACCTGGCTAGCTTCATATTTAAGACAAAAAAACAAAAGCACTGTATGTATTTATTCATTTCAGGGGACTTATTATGCTTTTCCTAGTTATTTGTCATATTGTTGCAAAGTTGGATGCTGATGATTAAGGTGAACAAAGTTTCAAAGGTCAGCATATGTGTAATAAGTGACACAAAAGCTCAGTTTTTCAGACTATTAGATATATTTCACACAGTGTTTTTTTTTAAACTTCTCATTCTGCATGAAGTTATTGAGAGGGGATATCCTTAATATGGTCATGCCGGGCACACAGCTCTAAAACACAGAGCTAAAACAGCTTGTTTTAGTTAACGGATCAACTGAGGAGCTGCACCAATGACCAGTGCCACATAAATGAGAATTTGAACTATGAATCATGCAAATAGCCCAAAAATAAAAACATGGGACAAGAAATGAACACAAGAGTTCCACTTTAACTCGAGGCAAGAAAGCTAATAAGAGTATTCCCCAAACTGCCAAAGCATATCTTTTAAACTCAAGATTTTATTTCGCCTTCAGGGTGTAGGTCAGACTGAAGATTAAGGCCAAGACTGCTGAAAAAGCAAAGCGTGGAAACATCACAAGTGGAGCAGGGCAATCAAAGTGTTTCCAGGCATACAAAAACTGATCTTTAAAAAAAAAAATTACTATGAAGCATGAAGCAATGGTACACGACGAAATGTATGACTTTAGCATTTCCTTCAGTGCTGAAAATGCAGGTGAGCTAAAGTAAATGTTTTTCCCCACAATTACTCGTGGATGCCTAAATGGCTGTCTTTCAACCGAATTATATTATTACTGTATGTTATTACATAATGACTGAACTTTTAAAAATCATAATTATTTCTCACAGTGTGTCCTTGACATCCATATTGGTATATCTGTATTGTGTTAAGTCAGCTCTAAAGAAATTTGTTTTTCTTGTTTTATTTTATTAAGACTGTTTGTCTGACATGAATTGGAGTCTGAGTGATGAAGGAGAGGATGGGTGAACAAAATTGAAAAAAAAAAAGAGAATAAATGGAAACGCTTGATTAACACACGCACATTTGGCACACACACACTACCAATAAGCAGCCTAATTACATCAAAAACAACCAGGATTTTCTCACAGAAAAATGATAAAGCATTACAAAACTGTGAAATCTGGAAAGAAGGAAATTGTTCCCACTGCTTTATTTAGAAATTTAAAAAAATTATGTTTCTTTTATCTGGGTTGCAACCATTTTAGTTCTTTAGCAACCTCTATTGTAACTAACTCTTTGGATTGGGGAGGAGAGTCTGTGCATAAGATACCTGGAAAACCTTTAGTCATAACAATCTAGTTAAGCAACATTACTCTATCGAAGTAAAGCATAACTTAGAAAATGGATCATAGTGATTTATTAATTACTCTTTTACCTAGCTATGTATAACATGAACTTCTGATTGGCTACAGCTGTCCATTAAAGATCACTGTTTGAGGTATCAAAAAACAAAACCATTTTCATGACAGTCTTTCACTGAAGAACATGCAAAATTGTATTTAAAATTCATTATTTCGTCTTTAACATAAACTAAAAGTTAAAAAGCAATAATTGGGTTAATTTGTGACATAAATGTATTTATAGGAAGGAATTTTTTATTTAAAATGTTGATGCACGAGTTTAGATGTTCTTCAAGACAGACAAAAATTAGGGGGAAAAGGTGTACACATAAGTGAGTCTTAACCCATCGCGCTATTGCATTTTGTTTAAATACATAAGTATGTATTAAAACTTTGAATAAGCAATTGTTAAATTGAATTTAGTTGTAGGGTAACAAGATGTTTATGATGAATTTGACATAGATATTGCTACTTATTAACATTACATTATTATTTTATTATTTTTTAAAGTTATACTACTGCTTGGATTGCTAATCTACGTCACCTTTTGAGTCAGTGGTATGAAGTGTGCACAGCCTCTCCTCATTTTTGTTACAATGAAACAATTTCCAACAGGATAAGCACAGTTTATAACACAGTGAGAGAATCCTACAAATGCCACTATTAAGCACGACAACAGTACAGTCAATACGATATGATTACACTGAAAAATATCTGCCTTTTTCAAGGTGTTTGTCGCTGCTATTTGAGTTGCTAAAGTCCATTTTCAAAAAACAATTTTGGATTTTGGAAAATCTTTACCAAAGTCCTTTTAATATGCAGTCATGGTAAGAAGAAAGTGCACCCTCTGTCAGTTCTAAAGTATTACATATCAGGGCATAACAAAAATAATATTTAGCCCTTAATGTGTTTTAAAGTTAGGAAAATACAACCTGGGATGACACAGTGACATTTTATACCATGCCCTTATTTAGTTAACAAAAAACTAAGCCACCGTGCAGAAGTACACCCCATGCTCCAACAGCTTGTGTACAGCTATCTTTTAACACCAGTAACTTGAAGTAATTGTTTTCCGAATGACTTCATCGGTTTTTCACATTGTTGTTGAGCAATTTTGAATCACTTTTCTTTACAACCTTGCTTTAGGTCATCAGGATGTTCAGATATTTATGTACAGCACCACAGTAAGTATTACGGTCCCACCATAGTATTTAAATTAAGCTAAGGTCTGGATTTTGCCTGGGCCATTGCAACACCTTGATTCTTTTCTTTTTCAGCTGTGCTTGGGATGATGACTCTAACAGGTCCAAGCTTTAGCTATCAGACATATGGCCTTACATTTGACTCTACAGATGTAAGGATGTAAGGCCCATCTACATCTGCTGTGCATTGTGGCCACTTTTACCTGAAGATCCTTCCAATCAAGCCATGCAAGTCTTTGTCTAATTGTACTATCACAAACTTTAACCTTTACAATGATAACTAAGGCCTGTAGAGTCTGAGAAGTTTCTGTTTGTTTGTCTTTTGTTGAAGTTTGAGCATCGCACAGTGTGACTTAGGGGTAAATTTGGTGGGATTCTCACCCTTTCAAAGATTGGTAGCTGTCTCGAATGTTTCCCCTTCATTCTCATTGCAGAATAATGGACTTCAAATTGTTTGCAGGTGCTTTGTAACCCTCCCCAGACTGTTGGGCACCAACAACCTCTTCTCTCTCTCTCATTGCTGATCTCTTGCCTTTTTGGCATTGTGTTAAAACACGCCTGAATGGGCCAGACCAGCAAACTGCCAAAACTTCTGCTTTTATAATAGTCCTCACACTTTTTGCCGTTAATGAAGTTCTTGTGATCATCAGCACCCGGCTGCTACTTACCCCTGTAATTCCAATGGAAGCTGTAGAAGTGTACTTAGTTTTTCACACACTGCTTCAGCAATTTGGCTTCATTTTTGTTAAATAAATAATGATACGGTGTAATATATTTACTTAGTTTTAAGACCTTCTAAAGATGAGATGATTTTTTTTATTATCGGCTGTATTTAAAGATTTAGAACTGACAAAGGGCTTTCTTTTTACAATAACTGTAAATACTTACTGAAAACAGGTCACTTGTTTTATGAAAATGACTTTTAGGACTCAGTAACAGACAATCACTTGCTTAAATGGAGATTTTTTTTTCCCCAGCGTAAAATCAGACATTTATTAAAAATAAAAAAAACTACAGCAATGATACCATGTACACATCTAAAAGCAGCAGAAATAAATACACATTTATCATGGCCAAGTTCTTCAGTCACAGTGTGACTTTAATGCTGAGATCATTACATTTCAAATCATAAATCAAAGTATGTCACCTCTTTATGAGAGGGCAACTTGAGTCACACAAAACCACACCATTACAAATCTGCTGTTTTGTCTGTCTGTTTTCTATTTTACTTATTTGTTTGACTTACTTTCTGCCTCTGGTCGAGTTATAACTCCCTCCATATTTCTTCCGATTAAGGATGAGAGCAGCAATTTCTGGCACGTAGCGAGCAAACATGGCCTACATGCATGGAAAAGAAAAAGAAAAGGGCATGCAGAGAAGGTTCTACTGCGGCGGAGGCAGTAGAGCCTCCTTGAATACTTACTTTCTCCCATTAACCGCACTATAGGAACCACCATATTTCTTGCGGTTTCCTATTAACTCTATGATTTCAGGGACGTAGCTTGCAAACATGGCCTAAGGAGAAGATAGGAGACAGAAGAAGAGACTAAAAAAAAAGACAAGCAAAGAAGAGCAGGTGCTCTATTTTAACTTTAGAGAAATCTGTGAAGTCTGAAAGAGGAACGCTACTCTACGCGCTGGAGTAGTTTTAATATTTATGTGTTAACAGGAAAACGGTGAAAGAGAAAAAGAAACGTGTAATTATTCAAATTGACTGAAGAAAATCATGTGAATGTAAGCTGATGTTACGTCACAGTTACATTCACAATAGAGAAAAAGTATGACAATGGAATCCAGTTGAAAGGCTAATGTATTCAGATAGTGAAAGAATAAAGGAGAAAAATGAAAGCAGATGAGCGATATGTTAAAGAAAAAGAAAAATTAAGAAAAAACCTTATGTGCCATGTTTTGCCCAACAAACACACATGTCAGGTTGATTTCAGTAGCACAGCTCAATGGATGGCAAACAACTTAAGGCTGCACACCGCTGCCCAACCACCTGCATATTCCCGCGTGGAAGAGGCAGATGTGCCAGCTTACGTCAGATCAAAATAAATAACGTTAAGTTTAAAATCTTAATTGAGCATTAAACGAGAAGACTGTTTTGTTTTTACAATGTTTTGGCTAAAATACCCCAGCCTTTCCCCTTCAAGCTTAGAAAAATCTATCAGCATCAAATCTATCTGGTATTTTGTTGTTCTGACCCTTCAAATGAATTACCATTAAATTCACGATTTACACCTCTGCTTTTCATTGTATTGCCCTACAACAGTAGAGTAATAAAGTTGCAGAGTGCCCTCCAGTGGACAAACTACACAATGTCAACACTCATAACATGATTCCTCTTTTATAATTTATTCATTCACACACTGGCGATTAAAAATGCAGATACCAATAGATTAGCAGATACCTTATATGAGCCCACTCTAATAAAATAACTACTCTAAATTAAAGAAATTGGGTATGAAACGCCATGGACAATGTTTATGTCACTAAGAAGCTGTAAAGCTGATGATGATTAACACCTCTGGCTCTAATTTAACTAACAGTGTTGATAACCGCTCTCATTAAATGATGTCTTTCTAATGACTTCTAGCACAAAACAAAATGCAAAAACGAAGGGAAAAGTGGGCCTGATTAGAGCCTTTGAAGGTCACTGCCTGCCACTGTGCAGGGGAATGAAATATGTTGAAAAAAATCTTTACCAGTGAAGCAATATAGTCACATGAGCCCTTTAGCATACCTTTTAATTTCCTTTTAAGTTCATAAAGCTCTTCATCGGTAGATTATTATTCGCCTTTTTTATCTTTCCACTGGTCATCAGACAATAATTTCTTTCAGGCTGAAACAATATTTAATGCTTTTTTGCATTTTTTGAGCAAAATCAAAACATTTCAGATTTAGATAACTGAAAAGTCGCTTTAATATACCTCATCTTACCTCAGTTACACCCAGATATTTGATCATATTAAAGTACTGTATGTCCACGCTGAATAATACTTTATAATCCGGTTAACCGTGCCCTCGAAATTGTCATCGCCTATTTTCTTTATCAGGTAATTCAGGTCTGTGTTAAATCCCCGAAGGGATGTTTTCTGCCAGACTATTCTGAAAGTTGTGCAGGAAGAGGACAGCAATGTTGCTACATCCATATAAAGCCGGGCTGTCATAAATCAACTCTATCTCACTGTGTTTGTTGGAAAGAGGGAGGGAAGGTAGGAGGGTGAAGCCACCTGAAACCGTAGTACCTTTACAGTTAATAACAGATGCAAAAATTCTCAAATATTCTACATGTCATATGAATTAAAACTTCAGCATTATACCTGAATAAATGCTGCAACACTGTGGACAACTCATACAGTACACGAAATGCAACATAGTGTGGTGAAGCGGTGAGCCACAAATACACTTCAATGTGAACAACAGGTGAAGCGGGCGTCTCGACTTAAGTCCCAGCGTTTGTGTGATGGAGGATTTTAAGCAGGAATAAGTAATGAGAGGGATTTTTACCAAACCACCAAGGATGAAGAAGACCATAAACAGGCGGCCCAGGGTGGTTTTTGCATACACGTCTCCATAGCCAACAGTGGACATTGTAACCATGAGTAAGTAGACACATTCCCAGTAGGAAAGTGCCTGGGAATTTTGGAAGTTTTCCCAAGGATCCCCTGAGTTTTCCACCTGGAACAAAGGTCAGAATTTACACAACAACCACAGAAACACACAGCTCTTTGATGAAGCAGTAAATAACTATTGACAATAGGCATCCAGTTGCTCCACAGCACCACAACATTTTCACCTTAAATGGTTTCACCTAACTTACCAAGTGAATGAAACCTGCTGCAGTTAGCCATGTGCTTATGAAGATTGAACACAGGTTCACCAGCTTAATCGAGTTGCTATGTTAGAAAGAGCCAGACAACAGAAGCCGTTACACCGGGATAAGAAGGATGCGTACAGCTAAACTAGAAGCCCTAGCTCACACAAAAATTCAGTCTATGCTTTACAACACATTACACACTCTCACACATATTGTATGTCTATCGTAAGTGTATTGCCTGTTTAGTGTGAACAAAATCAAAATTAAGGTCCAACCTGAACTATTAAAATATGCAAAAATGAGAGTAGTTCCTACTTGAATGTATAGCTTATACTTTGCTTGTGTTGTGGTAAGTCGTGCTATTCTTGTTACAAAACAAAAAATCCAAGCAGGCTCCATTTTTTTCAAAGATATTTTCATCATGTACAGTTAAAAGTTAAGCCTAATGTCAGTGTAAATAAATGCATTATGAGACAGTCTGTTGTCTTTAATGCATACCATAGTCAGGATTTATTAAGTATTGCAGTGTATATGTTATTGCAGTGCTGTCCCTGTTCGACTTCTATCCACTTCTTTGTCTCTGCTGTAAAGTGAGAGGATTATTCTACAACATGTCGATATGCTCAAAGCTCTTTGTGACGTGACATCTGTGCAAAACTCTTTAATTCTAAGCAGAAGGGGCACAGCGGCAATCGCTTTCATTCACGACTGCATGATATAGTTCGACGGTAAAGCTCACTGTGCTCAACACAGTGCAGAGAAATACACAAGATGTGAGTGTTCGCCAAATCAAATGAAACCTTGTGTTTATTGTGCTGTCAAAATAAAACCACATTCTTTCTTCACGTGAAGCAAAAGGCAGGTGAAAAACAATGCAAACTGTCAGCTGTGTGGACAAAAAGGAAGAAAAAAACATCAATAAACTTACCTTGTCTTTAGTATATTCAAAAACTGTAAAATTTCTGAGAACTGTATCAATCTTAAGGCCCTTAAAAACCTCAAACCTGTGAGAAAATAAACATAAAATACTGATTAGCAACAAGTCTGGCATTGCGAGTGATATCTGATCGTCATTTAACAACACCATACCTTTCATACTTTCATCCATGTTTACAAGCTTCATTGGATTCATATTGATAAAAAGTAAAGTTCGACAGATCGGCAGGTACTAAGCACTTACGATATTAAAAGAAAATATTTTGAATATTTTGCGGGAAATAAAGCATAATAAAAAAAAACAAACAAGCTCAGCATCCCAGATCTTCATCAACTCATAACGCTGTGTTTTAATCTCAGGAGCCCCGCACTGCGCCGACATCTACCTGATACATGCGTCATTCCCAGTGGATAAAACTGAACGTGGACGAGATGAAAACCTGGATTAGAGTAAAGACAGGTGGACGCTGCCACGCCAAATCGAATGAGTAAACAGATGTGACGTCAAATCCTAAATTTGAGGGTATTTATTTGGGGGGGGAAAAAATGGAGCCGGTGCACGTTGCCAACAGTCCAAGGACGGCAGAACACCAACAAACACCAGCCTGGGCTTCTGCACATAATCACCACTTGGCTGTATTCACATATAGGTTAAATCACGACCGTGTCATCGCATGTTTAATGCCGTTTCTGTCGATAAGCTCAGATGATCTGCTACAAAATCACATCTGATAAAGTCAAATATTTGCGTTACGCTTCATCACTGCACTGCAGCAAACAGCCTGCTAAAGGGCGCCTCAGATCTGAGCTTGAAATCTAAATGATTCATAGAACTCACTAATTTAAAAAAAGAAAAGAAAAAAAAGCTGCACCATTCACAGTGTTTGAGCTGCATAAAAAATTAAACGCCACCTCAGCCAAGAGAGAGCAATCAAGTTAAACCCGTATCCCCGTGCATTAATTGGGATGATAAATTCTCCTGCTGGAATGGATTTGTGCGAATGCCAAGTGACACAAATCAAAGACATTACAGGCAATCATTCAGTTAAGGAAAATAAAAATAAATAATCTTTTTTTTTTTCTTTTTTTTTTAAAATGATGGGAACTGTGTTATGCCTTGCCAAGCGAGTGTTTGCCAGATGGAGAGCACAGCACAGAGCAAATTCTGAACGTGCTCCAGCTGACCCCACAGAATCCAGCACAGGGCTTTAGAAAGAGATTCCCCCTCTGCTCTCACGTCCTGAAGATCTTACCCCAGTAGGAGATTACATGGAAGCATGCACCGAAGCTGTAGCAAATGCTGTCCTGGTCCTCTTTGTCAATCACCTGGCCGTGGCCCATCCTCACCCTGTATCCATTCTGGAAGAGCTCCCCGGTTGACTTTTTCCGTCTTCTTGTACTAGAAACCTTCTGGGAGTGTGTGCCTCCATCAGGCCCCCTGTACACTAACATCTTAGTAGGAATCATGTCTAGAAATTGGGTGAAACTCTTCAGCTTTAGTCCAAAATCTACTTCACATCCACGTCTTCACTGTTCTTCGTCTGCCTTACCAAATATTTCACAGGAAAAAGAAAATTCCTCCAGAATATATATATTTTTTAAAAATCCACAAAAACAGCCAGGTGCTTTCATGTTTCATATTTGCACCCGACCGACCGGCGTCAAAAACAGGTCTTTTTTTCGAAGAAGCATTTCGATGTGATTTACCTCGGACCTTCACAGTATCCTCATGGCGAGCTTAAAGCAAACCCTTTCCCATCAGGATATTAGAGTGTAAGCTCCTTTAGGAATCATCCAGGGAAAGGAAGAGGCCAGGCAGCAAGTCTGTCCATCAGCTGGCTTCACAATGTAACCCACATCTCATCCCAATAACACCACAACTGCTGCTGACAAACCAAATTTCATTCTCTAATCTTGGAAAGGCACAGCGTGTATTGTAGTCTCACATTTAGAGCAGGAAACAAGATGTCATGTGAACAGTAAAAGCTGTGTAGGAAAAATGAAAAGCTTTGGCAATCGCTGTTGTGTTTTACTATGGATTTAGTGCCTCAACAATAATCCCTAAATTAATCACAGCTGATGTAATAGCTGTTATTGTGTTATACAAAAAAAAAAAAAATCACTGTACAGAAAAAATACATGAACTGAAGTTTATTCATTCATCCTTTTAGTGCATTTCAGAAGACTGAGCAGTTCAATTAAAGGACTCGTTTTAATATTTTAGTGATATTAAGAGTAATCTGAAGAGCACTAACTGAGAAATGAGTGAAATTTTAAAAAGAGTTTTTTTTATAGGTCCTGTGATGTACTGAAATGTGTCTGGACACTCTGCCCTGTTTATTTATTTAACAAATTAGAGCAAATATTTAAACAGGGTTCAGATTCTGTTACACTGGTGCACACCTGTGCACTTAGAAAGGTAAGTAAAAGAATAACAGAGCTGTAAAAATCAATCTGGGCTCATTTTACAACTTCAGGACTTCATTGTTCTTACTCATTCATGACTCAGACATCCGGCCAGGGTGTCGCAAAGACACGTGAGTGAAGGCGCCAAAAGCCAGAAACACTTGGAACCACAGATCAGTCAAATAAACATGCAAAACATGACATTTTTCGATGAGCAAACATGCATGTCAACTTACACTCACCAGCCACTTTGTTAGGCACACCTGTTCAACTGCTTGTTAATGCAAATATATGATTAGCCAATTACATGGCAGAGTGCTTCAAAGTGATAAAACCACAACAGTAACTCGAACAACCATTTTTTTCAAACCAAGATATGAAGAAGAGCTTCGACGGACAAACTCTGAAGCAGATGGGCTCTCACAGCAGAAGACCGCACCAGGTTCCACTCCTCAGCCAAGTTGGTAATATGTGGAATATTATCTTGGCATACTTTGGGCACCTTAGTACCAAATGAGTATTATCTAAATGTCACGCCTACCTGAGTATTGCTGGTGATGATATTCATCATTTTATGACCACAGTGTAACCGTATCCTCATGGCTGCTTCCAGCAGGATAACACACCATGTCACAAAGCTCAAATCATCTCTAACTGGTTTCTTGACCAAAGCAACGTGTTCACTCAAATCTCAGTTCTCCAAACAACAGAGCAGCTTTGTTATGCGGTGAAACAGGAGATCATGGATGTGAAGCTGACAAATCTGCAGCAGTTGCATGATGCTGTCATGTCACTGCAGGACAAAATCTCTAAGGAATCTTTCCAGCAGCTTGTTCAACCTATGCCACAAAGAATTAAGGGAGTTCTGAAGGCACAACAGGGCTCAACCCAACGCTAGTAAGGTGCACATAACAAGCTGCCCAGTGACTGCATACGGAGCATAAAAACCCAGAACCAAAAACTATGATCTTTTCAGCTGCTGCAGTTTGTTTCTGCATGAAATATCTGAAGGCATATTCTCCGCAACATCCAAAATGTGTGTCATGCTCATACCCCGAAGCCTGTCATGCATCAATGAGCTTGTTATTGTGCGATAATATTGGTGCAAACTGGATGTATTTGTGTCAAAACGTTCAGACAGCAGGACTGGCAGATTGGCAGTTCATCTAAGCACTCTGTGAAATTTGGACTTTCGAAGGGAAGAGGCAATTCGACAGCAGCTGAGCCGGATGCGACCTCATCACTTGTTTGACCTCGGTTTAGCCACACACTAAATCCTCCATGACCAACTGCACCGACCATACTGAAGGAGATTAAGATGCTTTCCATTGAAGAAAAAAAAGAAAGAAAGAAAAGAAAAACACGAAACGACAATACATTTTTATGCTCAGAGTTAAGAGTTAATCTGTAAATTTAAATGGGCCAGTCTATTCTATAAGTGTCCCAGCAAGGCGTGTCAGTGAGCAAAGCAGGTAAATTGAATAATTTAGTATGAATTACCAACAATTTTATTATTTACAGCTCTGCTTTTAATTCGCAAACCATGCATGAATGTCTTTTGTAAAAAAAGGGGCTTCTAAACCCTTGACAGTAGCCTACGAGTACAATATTAAAAAATAACATCCAGTATACAGCCTGTGCATGTGTAATCTAATTCTCTAGACATCCTTCTATCTCCTCTCCGTGCACCTGATGTGTGACAGGAAGCTCTCCGTCTTAGCTTGTATGAAATACAGTGAAATGAGTCACGCAGGGCTGAGCGAACAACAAAAGCAACAACACCTACACAAACAGTAACAGCAGAACAACGGGGTGCTAACAGTAATAACCGAATCTCAGTGGTGCTCACGCTGTTTGGCAATTTAGCAAATGCAGCCATAACCAAACAAAACTATGTACACATAGTTAGATTCTCAGAAGGCTACTGTTGGCTATAAGAGTACAGACAAGACAAATGTTGGCATGTAATGTAAACTATTAGAGGTGTATCAAAATATATATTGATATTATGACCATGATTTGAGTCATTTGCTAATCTGAGCTTCTTAGACATAAAGACTTTCTCTTGATTTTGTCTCATTCATAGCACTGTACAGTGAATGCCATGGGGCTTTTCAGGGGCAGCTGGCCAAAGCAGGTCTTTTGAAAATATCACAGTGAACCACTGGGAAATTCAGAAAGATATTAGAAGCGATCAACTGGTAATGAAACAAACTGTGTGTCCAAACCACAATATCATTATGTGGATAATAGTGATTTAATCACTATGAGATGGCTGTTCTGTTTCTGGACAACAAGCAGACATATTTGTTGTGTTAGAAAGACTTAGACTGGATGGAAAACCACAGCTGAAAGTAAACCTAAGTGTTCCTACGATGTCATTCTGCTCTGCTACGCGGATGAATTAATTTTACATCATCTTTAAAGGGATATTCTTTCGACGCACTGTCCATAAGCGTAAAAGTTTCATTTCCAAATATGTATGTTAAAAATAAAAACAGGCTTTATAAAAATGCTAACTGAGTGCCAAAAGCAAAGCAATAGCCAGTGTGGACACATTGGGAAATTTTGCAGATTAAATAATCACACAAAAACACAGAAATCAGACCAGGCATCAAGTACAAGTACAAATACTATTAACGAATTGATAAATAACACAATAACTATATGTAAATATATAACGCTACACATAGTCTACTACCAAACAAGTCTACAACATGTATAAACAAAATAACAATCCGAAATCCAAAAGATGCCAATCAGCTAAAATGCCACCTATACTCCCATGTGTCCACCAGATGGCAGCATCAATCAGCACTAGTACATTGCCACGAGTCACAATAAATCTGCTCAGGGAAAATGCACAGGCACATTATTGAAGAGAAGTAATCAGGCTGTTCTGTTGACTTAAAAGCACAGGAGTGTTTCATTGCTGAAAGCATGGCTGGTGTTGGTTATATGGAAGTTTTGTTCTTCAACTACTCAACTCAATCCCCTAATTTCTCACAGACCTCTCCGAGTGATGAGTTTTTACATTTAGCAGATTGACTTGTATTCTTATGCCTGAGCCCTCAACAAAGCCTATTATGTTTTTTATCCTTTCGTGTACTTTTCAGCCACACCGTGATTTCATTTGAGCGTTATTAACGGTGCGGTAGAGAGCTCTGCTGGAGAGGTGAAGGGTATGTGAATGACAACTGCAATATAAAGCCTGCTAAACACAAGACCGGGCCAAAGACGTGGACTCAAATGGCACACCTTTTTCAGCCATACAACATTTGATACTATGTTAAAGCAAGCCAGCACGAGTTCAGTTAATAAAGTTAACAAAGCTTTTGAGTCATTATTGCTAATCAACTGACATGCTGTGCTGTACCAGAGGTTTTTTAAAACCCTGCACTAATCATCATGATAGTGAGAATCTTATTCTTCATGCACGTCACGCAACATGTTAGCTTGAAGTTAATTTCATGACAAGAGCATCAAACTTATAAGCCTAACAATACGGGTGCACGAATGTCTCTCTTTGCAGCTTCAGTGATGTGCTGAGATTATCTGGTGTGCAAATGACAGCTGTTAGACTTGTTAAATCCACCGGGGGGCACTGCAGGCCACTGGTAAATAAATGTTGAGAGCCTTCTTACCAAGCCAGCTCCTGTTCAGGTACACTGACACAAACACTGGAGGAACGGTGAAGAAGTCCACCACAGAGTTCACCTCCAGCCAGAACCACAGCTTGTCATTGGCAGCAATAAACTGTGAATGCAAAGAGTAGAGTAGAAATTTGCTACTTTCAAATACAAACACAATAGAGAAAATCATCCTTTCTGAATTCTTTCCTTAAGTATTTCCCCAATAAAGATGAAATCACGACTTCTTCGTTACCGTTAAGGACAAGTTTTGACATCTTATTATATATCAGCAACGGTGTGGTTTGATGAGCATTAGAATAGGTTCCTGGGTTTTTCCCAGGGTAGCTATAGTTAAGCTGTATAGGCAAAGATCACCCTCACTAACTTCTGATGCACACGCAGTCATTTTGTTCTGGAAGCAAATATGACACAAACTGCTCAATTAAGAAAAGAGAAACAAGGGCTATCCCCAGTAGGCGTCCAAAGAGGGAGAGAGTTAACTGAGATGGTGACTCTGAGTTCTACTTACACGGAGGCCAAAGTACAGCAAGAAGAAGACGTTGAATGCCATGTCAATCTGCAACGTGAAGTCTTTGTAGAAGTTCTGACAGGACTCGATGGGACTGTTAGACAGAGACAAAAGCAAAAGATGCTCATGTCCAAAGGCGGGTACTGACGATAGAGGGAGAAAATACAAGGTGATTACTTTGAAATCAAAATGTTTCATGAAAAATAAAGCATAAAAGATGCATTCTTCTTTTCCTGAAAATGCATTTTTAAGATTTCCAAAAACAAGAGAAAAATAAGTGCTCAGAAAGTGCAATAGTAAGTGTTTTCCAATGGGTTTTTTTTTCTGTTGACAAAGGGCATGCATTTATTGTCACACAAGCAATAACTTGTTGCTGTACCTGATTAACCCTTAAATAACTGCAAAACAATCTGTCCGAAGAATATCTTGAATTCTAAGAGCAATATTTCACATCGTTCCCATGAGTCTTGCATTTCCCGTCTCATATGCAAACATTTCGCATAAATATTAGATCAAACGTGATGGAAATGCAGAGCCAAAGCAGTAGTTTAAGGGTTAAATGCATGCAGGGTTCATGTCTCTCTTTTTTTTTTTATGAAATCAAGCAGCCATAGCAAATGCTAGCAATGTAGTGAAGTCTCACCCTTAAAAAGCTTGTATCTGGCACAAAGAATTCAAATAAAGAGAAATAATTAACCAAGTAAATGTAAATGTAATAGATTAGTATGATTGCGTACCAATATTCATGACCTGAAAGTTAAAAAAAAAAAAAAAAAAAAAAAAAAAAAAAAAAAAATTAAAAAAAAAAAAAAAAAAAAAAAAAAAAAAAAAGCTTTCAATATCTGCTCCTGCATCACCACAGCTCATTATACTGGATATCATCTGTAATCTCCCTCTGCTTTGTTCGTCTCTTCACCATTTGGTGGCTCACATAAACACGAGTCCCATGCCGTGAAAAGTAATGAGTTGCATCTTATATTTGTTCTCTAGGCTCAAATGTTGTTTGCAACTGTTTGTAGATATATTTCTGTTGTTGTTAAAACTCTATAACAGACCCCTTGAATACCTTTTTTGCTTCTTCACAAACAAAAAGGATCTGCAGTACTCCTCTGCTTCAGCTTGCAGGATTGCTGAATGTGCATCACCAGATCATTTTTTTTTTTCCATTTTAAAATCAGTCAGATGTTTAAATAAACACACAATCTGTAATGTGTTTCACCATAAATATCCCAGCTGTGGTCACTCCTGTGGTCCTGTTTCAGGACTGTGGGAGCACTAAGTGGACTGTTTATTTATAACTGTTAGCCTGTGCTACCCCGTTAAAGCTGCAGTGTACACTTGAGCACATTACTCACAATTTCATCACCACCCCACCACCACCCCAATTAATACTCACGGCAGCATCAGCAGCATCTGCATCAGTCCCTCTGCTTGAGTTCAGTAGAGTTGAGAGAATTGAAAGTATATCAGCAGCGGTTTGATTGCTATTCTGAACTTGTTAGCGGCATGCGCAACCATGAGCAGGTTCGCAGAGAAGCCTCTGCATGCCAATTATGTCTGTTTTCATAGTTTAGTGATTTGGATTTTTTTTTTTTTTTTTTTAAAGTTTTAAATCAAAACCAATAATTTCAGATGGGTTTGACCTCACTGTGTTGCCCGTGCTTCACCGACCGCAGTCCTCCCCGTACGATCGTCTCAGATCCATCATGTTCTGTGGTGTAAATCTATTGACTTGTGTTTCTTCGGGGACTTAATCTTGGAGCCTCTCCAAGCAGCTCAGTTTCCATCCTCTCCCCATCTTTCCTCCCTCTCCCATAAATCAATGTGATGTAATTGCATAAACTCCCTTTCCCACATCTCAGGACTGGAGGCAGATCATTCTCAGGGAGAAAGTGTTTCAGTGTGGCCTGTTAACCTTAGCCCTCAGATTCCCACATTTGTGATGTCCGTGGCTTGTGAAAGTTTCATGTTGACCTTTAAAAAAATAATAATAATAATAATAGAAAAAAGCAGTGTTTGCGGAGTTTATTTCATTGGTGATATTTGATGTTTTGTTTTTCCAAGCAGCATGGCTGCGGAAGTGAACTTTCTCACAAATGGCACTGGCTGTTTACATCTGGCTAATTTACTCTAAGCTCAGCAGATTAAATCTCATTTCTCTGAGTGCTTTTTGTGTTGAGCCAAGCATGATTTCTCCTGACGTCTCGTCACCGTCAGGAGTCTTACTAGGCTCTCTCGGCCTATTGAAGGAATGTTTCTCAAAGCACTTCTGCATTTTCACGAGATTGGACCATGGCAATAGTCCAGCTTCCACTCCCCATCTTTTTCCACATTTCATTGCCTTCCTGGCTTCCTGTTTCATTCAGATACCTCTCAGCTTTGTCCGAGGAGAATCAAGTGTAGAATGAACCGGCGTGGAAAGGTTCTGCACTTAGCAGGAGTCTTACTCACACACTTTGTACTTATACTTTATCCAGGTTTCATCATTCGTCTGCTGCTCCAGTAATCCTCCCGCCATGAATCGCACCCTACTCTGATGGTGATAAAATCATTTTTTTCCGGCTCACGCTGAAACACACTTCCAGGGTATTTGGCTATTAGCGCAGGCATATTTGACAGTGTGGGAGACAAAACGCATGTGTCGCTCTCAGTTGTGAGTTTGTCACAGCTTGTTACCTGCTGCTTGTTACTGCAGCTGCCACATACAGGCTGATATGGATGAGGAATTCTGAAGGATACAGGGTTCTTTGGCATATGTGCAGCTTTATGAGGAGGTCCCAGCGTGGAGCCTGCGTGCTGAGGAAATGATCCAGATGCAAAGCTTCTGGCTCTCATAACCCAGTGGGACACCTGCCTTGCTGCTCCCGTGCAGCCCTCTGCAAAGTCCACAAAAACAGAGCCTACCATCTTTCCTTGGAAGGAGGAGTCATAACGTGCTCCTGCATATCAGGCATGTGGAGTATTTGTGTTGCTTGTATTGCCGTGTCTCTGGTTTAGGAGTTTCAATTTAAAGTCACTGTTGAATTCACCTCAATGAAAACTCTTAACGGATTAAATGTCGAACTGGTTTTGCTGGGTGGGATTATTTTGAAACTCACATTTATAACAAAAGCCATGTTTAATTTTCCCAACATGTGTCTGATAGATGGAAAAAGCCACTGGACAGCTTGAATAAATGCCTCAGTGTTTGTCAACCACAGAAAACTGCCAAACCAAGCTATGATTAACTAGCTTACGCTGAAATGGCTAATGTTGTTCTTTATTTCTCAATAAATTGGGCTCAAAAGGTTTTGACATTCACATAATTTTCTGCAAGATGAAACCAACATGTCACAGTCTTAATTGCAGTCAAATGTAAGAAAAATAATAAACTTGAACTGTATTTTTTTTTCTTTTTTTTGTTTTTAAAGTAAATATAGTAAACATGGTGTTTTTGCTGCATTTACAAACCTAAAGGAGAGCCAAAAGTGTATGTATATTTATGGTATCTGGATTATTTTTGTCCAAATTAAGCATCTCTGAGTTATGAAATCAAAATGACATCAGATCCTGGATATATATCAGGCAGATGTTCTGCAGTCTTTCTGTGTGCGCTTGTACTTTTTCTTTAGTAATGCGACCCACATGTTTGCACGCTAATAAGCCCAACATGTGTTGTTATAGCCCAGCCTTTACTGCATTGTTCCCCTTGTTTGAACACAACAACAACAACTTGCAAACAGCGGTTTTATAACTTAAAATACGCCGACAAAATAGTTTTGTCAGTCGGCGCATCATCATCTTATTTCTGAAGTAGGAAGCTTCACTGGGGTGTGTTCAGCAAGGTATGTAGTGAAAACCATTAACAATTGGAACCAGATCTGACGTTGTAAGTACCAGGCAGTGATCCAGGCAATGCTCCTTTTTGGGATTTATACTTTAGTTGTGCCAAACGTTTTTGTTTTCACTCATGCGGCAGTGTGATGAACAAACTGTTACAAAGTGGCCATGGAGCACATTCAGATTAACAAAAGCAAAACATCACTGGCTTGGCACAGCCTGTCAAGCGTATGGACGTTTCAAAGGAGGAAGGAGTCCAAGTCACTCCTCCTCCTCCTCCTGGTTTTAATCATGAAAATAAGTATCGTCTGGTCCCGTTGCACACATATTCTTGCTTCCACTTTTTGTGTATGTTTTGCATTTTGACGTTTACCGCATTGTTTATTCGGCACACTAAATAGAGTCATGAGCTTCAGTTGACAGAAAGGTCAAGGTGAGATAGATCATATCCCATGACAGCTTAAACTTACAGGTACAGGATGTTTCTCTCTGCCATTTCTACATCTTTTCTCAGAGATGTAGAGAATCAGATCGTCACAGCTATATATAAAAAAAAAAACACTATTACCTCACGGTATTGCAGAAAGATTTAAGTGAAGCCTAGAAATGGTTACCAGATGTTTGTTTAAGCAGCTTGTAGGGCGTATCGGGCAACAATGGGCCCGTATTTCTACAGCGTGCTTCGGGGGAGTCAGTCAGGATATCATATGCTGTAGTACAAAATGTAGTTGATCCATAATATATTTCAGTCTCTGAGGTGCAGCAGATATCTGTACGTGGTTCTATACATGCATAATGCATCATTTTGTAAAACGGTCTGTTTGCAGCATTGGGCCTGATCTGTGTAGTGCAGGCTGACTGACAAACTGTCATTACTATAGCTGTAAGTGACCAACAAAAAAAAAGGGCTGCCAGTTATTCAGGAGACGCTGCCAAAAGTTCCATATTTTAAACTGTTAGTATATGGTGTTTATTTTAGAAGTTTCCAGAAGCTTCGGATTTTGTTACAAAGAATAACAAAAATTTCAATGTGAAGACACTGCATTGAGCTTTAGGACCTTTAACTAGGATTGATAAATAAAACAACAATTAGTGATGGAATTGGGAACCAGCTGAGAATAGTTTCCAAATGGTCTAATCCATCAGAATCGTTTGCCGCCGAGCTAATCAATTCTTTTCATCAGTGCTGGCATGTTGTTGTAAGACTTTGTTACACCCCACTTAAAAATTCCTCCAACAATACCAGTTCACGTAATGAGTTTATATCTGTAACTTTGCTCGCCTGGCACCACCTATCAAAAAGTATCCCTTTTTCTCTCGCGAATTCATGAAATGTTTGCGCAGTGGATTTCCTCAGAGTTCTGAAACGCTGCCTGTAGGCCTCAGACACCAACTCATCGGCCCTGAGTATAGCACTTTTGACATTGTCATACCCAAGACTGTCCTCGATGGTTAGAGCAGCCCATACTTCCTGTGCTTTACCAGTCAATTTGCGCTGAGGCAGAAGGGACCAAACCTCCTTGGGCCAGTGCAAGGCAATGGCGATGCGCTCAAACGCCTTAAAATATGCCTCCACTTCAGTCTCCCAGAATGGAGGAACCAGGGCAATATTTTTGCCCACATCAAATGTTGGCGGTGCAGGGACGGGGGGAGGTCCACTCGAAAGACTACTAACATTATCCTCATCCTTCACTGAAGGTGGGACAGAAAACTCAGGAGACAGTTTATTGGATTGCAACTCCAGCTGACACATTTTAATTGCAGTCTCAGCTTCTAATTGCCGACACTTTAACTTAAACTCCAGCTCATCCTTGCGTTCCCTTTCTCTGGCTTCAAATTCAAGATGAGCCAAACGCACCTTTAAGCGTGCACTAACACTGGGATTACTGGATTCGACAGTGAATGGCTCAAACCGTGGAAGTGAGGCAGGGGGCTTTCCCCCTATCAGTTTGACCGCAGCAGGGGTCCCTGTCCCCTCCTCAGCACAAACCTCAGGCTGGTCAGAGGTTTCCGAAACTGAAGCAGTATCCTCCGTTTCCACTGCCACCGGGAACACCCCCTTTTCAACCAACCCCCTAACCACAAGGGCTTTCAGTTCACTCTTCCTCATGGACTTTGCCACCGAGAGCTCATAATGGGAGGCAACAGCACATAGATCATCCTTCCTACACATATCAAGTAGTTCTATGGTAGGTCCAGCCACAAAATCGATTAAACTAAACTGTGCCATGATCAAAATTAATCCCGGACGAGCCCCCACTTATGTTACACCCCACTTAAAAACGAAGTGTTGGCTGGGGTGGGGGGTAACACAAACTGAAAAGAAAGCCACTTACTGCCACAAAGTTGGCGTCAGTAATTTATTTCCATTTGTTTCACAGTTATCCAACAAACATTGCGAATTGGGCCCAAAACAAAACCACAGGGAAGCTCTTTGCGTCGGGTTCTCCAAGGCCAAAACAATAAACAACCCCCCCCCCGAATTCTGACTGAAAACAAATCGGGGTTTGCCTAACGGAAAACAAAAATACAATGGCTGCCCTCCCTGTCTAGCCACAAAACAGGAGAAAATGGTTTACAACAAAAATGGCAGAGAACCCCTACCTGTTTCCACTGTGGTATAAAATGGGCTCCGTAAAGGCACACATTTGCTCACAAAAAAGAGAATTAAAGTTACACCAGGTTTGCGAGTTCACACAGCTCCTGCCCAAAACCACTGCAGCTCACGGCCCAGGAAAGAGGGAAAAGTGAGGAAAGCAAAAAAAAAAAGGGGCGCGGCATTCTGAGACCTCAGTCTTTATGCAGTGGCTGACGAGCTGCAACACACCTCAGCTGTGGCTCATGAGGCAGGCCTGAAACACAGAAGGGAGGAGAAGAAGCTCTATCTCACCTAGGGAGAGCCCCTAGAGGTCAGCGACCGTAACAGACTTACGCGCAGCAAAACAATGATATGAAACTTTTGCGTCAGTGGAGCTTGTACACACCTGAAACAAGCAATTTCTGAATGCTGTGTACAGACTTGGAGATCATACAGATCAAACAGGGACGGTAATCAAGAACTAACAAGTAAGCAGAATCAATTATTGGATCAGTCGTGTCAGTATACATACAAAAAACAGTCTACATTAGTCTGATCTAATAATTTGCACTGAGTGCAGTTCTGGCGTGTTGTCTTTTTGTGTACACGAAACACTTCAGGAAAACTGTGCCAACTTCCTCTCTGTGCATGCAGCTTGGATTTTTTTCCAAATACTCTTAGACTTGAAGTTCCCTGAGCTCACTTCTGCACAGTTCTCAAGACTTACTGACTGAGGGATTTCTGCAGGTTGGAAATGGTTATCCTGTGGCTGTTCAATAGCTCGCACCTCCGACGAGTGGAGGAGCCGGTAAACAAACTGGATTTAGCAACCCCAGCCCCTTCCCCCTTTGTGTATCTAGTAATGAACTCTTACCTTGGCTTGGAAGGGTGCACTGCTGCCATCCTTTCTGTGTTTTTGTAACCCTCACTAAAAAAAACCTTCCTCTTAATTGTGTCCCATGGGTCCTGAGCTTTCAGTATTCACAGCCTTTCCTGTCCCTCTTACTGATCCTCCTCCTCTCCCAACCTTAGCCCCATCATCCCAATTCGACAGGTTTCCTCTTTAATCGCTCGACTTCAAAGCAGTATTTTGATGCCCCCTCCCCAGGCCCCTGGCTCCTCAGAGAGCAAGAGAGGGCTAGACTTGGGGGCCTGGGAAGTAGGGTGAAAGTGTGGTGGTGCACAAGGCAGCTGGTTAAGTTAGACAGGCATGGGTTAAAGAAAATAACAAGTAGTTCAACTGCTGTTCTTCATCACTTTGTCACAAGATAGAAGTTGCTGTTGTGTTATTAGAGAAGCAAGTCCCACACCTGAAAGGCTCTGTGTAAGACGCGTCTCGCTGTTCTTTGCAGAGGTGAGAGGTGCAAGCTCCTGCCAGAAAAAACCTGGTGAACAGAGACAAGCCCTGGCTAATGTTTGCCACAGAGGTTATACACGGTGTCATCTTTCATCCACATCAAAATAGCACCCTCCAAACACACTTCCAAGAGCTGCATTCTCATCAGGTTCCCATTTAGCTCAAAGCGATTAACACTGAGAAAACACAAGGCTTGCTTAATGAGTTCAGTCTGTATCTTTTAGCTGGAAAAATAGTGCACCCCAAATGCATGAATACGCTCTTGCCCCACGTGTAACCTCCCCGGAGCACCTACTGTAGCGCGAGGAACAAAGAAGAATTGGGTTTGCTGTGGCCAGAGAGGAAAGGGTGAGTGATTAGCTGTTGGATGCCCTCTGATCAGTCCGGGGATTGTTTCTCCATCGTGCTGGTTTATCTTTGTCTCTGGTAGTTGACTCGCACTGTTAGATCAATAAATCCAGATGGAGTAAGGCGATAATTCTGCCTCAGCATTGCCCTCATTAAAGAGGACGCTCAGGAGATATATAGCTGCCGGCAAGTGGCCTCCTTCTCATTTCTGTAATATTAGAGCTTGATGTATACGGCGAAAGATCACCAGGGAGGAATGACATCCAGAGTTGTAGATTTTTTCCTTTGATTAAGTGTCTTCATGAAAGTTGGATTTAAGGCTTAAACAGCCCCTTAGGTTATTATCTCCAAATTTGGAGTTCCTTGTAAAGCTCAGGGGTTTGCTTTTTGTTATCACTAGTGAGAAGTTGAGGTCAAACCCAATTATAATGTGTAGACTGAAATACTGTCTATTCCTGTACTGTTGTCCTCTCCACTTCCTTTCCTCAGAGGAAGTGCCACAGCTCAAACTGGGTGCTGTGCTCTGACTTCTGACATTTCACAAAAGGTTTCCTGTCTAACATGCACACTGGCCTATGCTTAAAAAAAAGTTATTAAATCAACGTATTATCCACCTGAAGACATAACTGTGCAGGTGTATCGCACAAATCCCCAATTCCTGCTTGTTAGCAACTTACAAACATAGCAGTAAAGTTTGTCTCATTTAAAACTGGAGCACAAACTTCTTGGGTGAGCACAGAAAGTCATGCGTGCAATGTTAGATTATTA
This sequence comes from Benitochromis conjunctus, assembly GCA_015052645.1. Lineage (NCBI taxonomy): Eukaryota > Metazoa > Chordata > Actinopteri > Cichliformes > Cichlidae > Benitochromis > Benitochromis conjunctus. The sequence goes on from VOQK01028150.1 coordinate 68,228, forward strand.
AAAAATCAATGTGGTCGATTGTGTTCAGTGACTCGGCTGTGGTGAAGCCTAGCAGGCAGCTAGCAGCTACAGCTGTCAGTGCCACTCAAAGCTGACAGGCCCTAATAACTCAAACTTTTAGCATTAGTAAAGTTTGAATGGAATCGAAAAGACTTCATTGTTGTTATATATACAGCTATATTTAGACTGCCATCTCTCCTATGTTCACCGAAAAATAAAAAAATGGATTATTATTCCAGATGGTGTGGTTATGTAGGGGGTGCAAAGATAGTCCTGAAAGTTATTGTCAGTGCAAGTTGTTCTAGTGTATGGGGGGGGGGTTGGGCGGGGGTAATGGAGGCCTTAGCACAGGGGAAGCTCAGCTTGTGTGGGCCTGTATTAATCTGTTTGCCTGATGGCAGAAGTTCAAATCGAGGGTGACCAGAGAGGGAAATGTCTGAATTGATGCTGTTGGCCTTCTTCAGACAGTTGGTGTAGACCTCTCTGTGGCGTGATAGCTCCAACCCTACCACATGTTAGGCAGTCTTCACCAATAGTGTAGATCCTTCCGCTCGACAGCTGTGCAGCTTCTGCACCACGCCGTGATGCTGTTTGTGAGCATGCTTTCAGAGAGTTTCGTTCAGCAGCAGCAGTTTCTGGGGGAGCTGTGCTTCAACTTGATGAGTTATTGAAAAGATGAACTTGCCCTACAGTTCTTATGAAGGCGGGTATTAGTTCTAGAGACCAAAAGCTTTTCTTTTTTCTTTTCTTTTTTTTGTACCAAGCTATAAACATGTCTGTTTCTTCTATAAAGTGATGCATTTTAACAGAGGACTCCATCTGGTTTGACTCACTTTTGAAATTGGCCTCAAGTACCGTTTAGGGGAACTGCAGATTTTGGCACTTTGTGGTGGGTTCATTGTTCAGTTCTTGAGGTTACTGCCTGGTATCACAGATGATGCAAGAGACAAAGAAGCCGACGAATGGCAGTAACATATGGAGGCTTTTGAGCATGTTTATTGAAGGCATTTGTTCCTATGCACACAAAAATCATCAATTTTTTTTGTTAAAAAAACAAAAAAGGAGGGAATAGAAGTTTGATATCAAGGCCATAAGTACTCTGTAAATACTGTAGTTTCAACCAAAATGAATTTGTTCTAATTCCCTTTCAGCCTTTTCAGCAGTTATCTGTGTAAGCACTGACACTCAGAATGGCCATGGATATTAGACTGCATTATTCAAGAATAAGAAATGCCTGCATTGAAAAGGTGAGGGCAGTGTTTACATAGGGAGTATATTCTTACTGCGTTATGGATACTACAGTTTCCTCCTGCTATCTCTATTGTGAGTGGTATTGAAGCACGTGATTTATCACGTGCTGATGGCCTGCACACAAGATAGATGTTGATGATGCAATAATATTGTCAGAGCCTGAAATATCAGCACAGACTAATCAATTAGTGGCTGCCTTGATGTTTAAACTGCCCACAGTGCTTCGGCGCTTAAATGTCAGTGACAAATTGGCAAGGGAGATTTCTTTTAAAAGGAAAGTCATTGAGCGGATGTAGATGAAACCTTTTCTCTAGTGTTGACTCGTTCTCTTTGTTGGACCCTCAGTGGCCTGGCCTTTCTAGTGCTCCCCTTGAGGTTTCGTCCTATTGTTGTGCTTTCTCAGCCGTCTGCGCTGATCTCTCGTCGCACCCCCCCCATAAGCGATTCATTGAGGCTCTGCGATCCTATTGGTGCTCCACTTTCCCATGGAACGGTTTCCATGGAAACCAAAAAATAATGCAGACCCTCAACACTGTTGCTCTTCACTGGCTAATAGCTCTCTAAACA
>VOQK01028153.1:5443-15510 GCA_015052645.1 Benitochromis conjunctus
AAAACTCTCTGTAACACACACACACACACACACACACACACACACACACACACACACACACACACACACACACCTAGCTCTCCTTTACAAATTCATTCAGTCAGAATGGGGTGGAGTATCTGGGTTATTCTTCAGAGTGGCTGTAACATGACACAGTTTATCTGGACTTGTTGTAAACCTGAGACTGAGGCTGATTTAACGACCTGAAAGGAGCAGGAAATGAGTGAGACTGAACAGATTAAGAGCAGGGCACTGATTATTCTTTGTGTAGCTGTGGACCCTTCATTCGACAAGCAAAACAAAACAAATGACAAAGCAAAGGCAAGATTATGACAACCTAGAAAAAGCCCAGGAATCTTGCTAGTATCTGTAATTTCTACTATAGTGAGTAAATTTCCCCGAGGCAGTGACTCCTAATCTTGATGCCATTAAAAATTATTTGCTGGCTTGGCTTTGGATTCACGTAAACAAACCCAGTTATCAATCTAATGTAATTAACATCTTCAGTTGGCCCTGACTGTTGCGTGGTCCATCTGGCCTTGCCATGACAGTCACATGACTCCAACCATTGTGAAAGCCACTTCCATGGCTCCATCCCTTCTCTGCTTGAAAGCTCCTGCTAAATATAAGAGAAACCCACCAAAAGGAGCTGGATTTACAATATGCTGATATTTCGCTATTATACAATATCTGCCAAGATACGCAGAATTCCCCCAAGAACATCTGGGCACTCGTTTTACCATTATTTTTTATCTTATTTTGAAAGCTCAGTCACTTCTGGAAATGTTTTGGTTTTGTTGAGGCAGTCCTCAGTATCATTCAGTTACTTCTCTCTGGAGAAAATCTTCTCCTGAAGTAACAAAAGATCCAAGTCCACCAGTTTGGGACCAAAGCTCGTGTTGGTAGTCCTTCTCCTCTGGAGCTGTGATCTGGAAAGTCACTCCAACCAGAACCTGCAGCAGGTTTAGAGCGTGTGCTGCTGCTTAAGTGGCTGGCATTTTCAGAGGAGAATCTTATAAAGCATTAACAATGACACATAGATGCAGAAGAGTAGGATTTAAAAACTGCCTTAATTTAAGAAAAGTAATAACATAAACCTGTATCATCGTCACCGAGTGGTGAACCACATGCCATCTGCTCTGGAGGCCGAGGACAGTTCATAGCAGCGTAATTGATTTCCTGTGATGGGCTCACACTGTTTTATATTCATCTGGTAGCTACAGTGTGGAGCTATCTCTAAATGAGGGGATTTTGGCCCATTTCTCTCTCTCTTTTTGTGGTGCCAGTCAAATCGGCCACGCTCTCGGTTATGCTATGCGACTGTGGCACAGTATCATTGTGACACAGAAATAGCCAATTCCCAAGCCCCGAGGCCACTGTCCCACTTCAGCTGTGAGGTCATGTGGCGGTCAGCGGTGACGGATTGAGTGAGGATGAACACCGGAACATTAAAATCCATTTTAAGAAATTGTGTGGTTTGTGTTACATTCTGTTCACAGCTGTAAAAAAATAAAATTAAATAAAATTAATAAATTAAATAAAAAAGTGTGCATGTGTGAGTGCAATATAGAAAATTCTGTCTGTTAAAAGGACCATATGAAAGGTCTGCAATACATTTCTGACACACCAAAGAAACTAAAGTAATTAAACTGCATTTTTGCCTCTATAGGTTTGGAGCTCATGAGATCATGACAAATTGTCCTACTTTCCTAAAACACTAAAATCTTGAAAAAACAATACTTAAAAAGCAAGACATGAAAAAGGAAATCCACAAAGACACTTCAGGGGGTTTTAACAAAAACTGTAAGAACAGCAGGCGTGGGTTCTCATCCAACTCCCAGTTTCTCCACGGTGCGAGGCATTCATCATCGTTATCACGGCTATTCAGCGGACCTAATTCCCTTTAAAATCAACTGTCAATTCTCATTTGGCTGCCCTCGACGTCTTACAGGCTTTGAATTCTCCCATGAGCTGGATCTGGGGCGAGTTATCTGGAAAACAAGAGCCAAGCAGAAGACTGAGCTCTGTGGTTTTGGAACCTGTTGGGTTTCCGTGTGTTTTTCCAAACACAAACAAGCATTTCGGGGCACTAACAGAGACTTAATTGTGAATCCATGACCAATCAAAGTGAACACCGTCTAAACCAGAAGCGCCTCTCTCTGTTCACTGCAACACACACCCACTGATTAGGCGTAAAAAGCTAACCTGGCCTCAAACAACATTTAACTGGTAACATTTAATCAGTTGGAGAAATGAATACGCGAATAACGACCTTCAAAAATCACCCTCTAAATATGTTAGGAAACACCACTGCACAGCGTTGGTATGAGCGCACAGTCATGGGATCAGTTACATCTTTTCCAAACACGAAGCCGAATGTGACCACAGCTGTGATGAGATGAGATGTAATGTGCTCCCACAGCCGGGCAGGGCCTGTTAAAGTTACATAACCCTAGATTCCCGTGGTACACTGCTCCTCCCGCCCTGCAGCGTGTGTCTACACACAGTACCGTGAACTGGAGCGGGCACAGATGGTCGGCAGGGTGCTGCATGTCCGCTACGCCAGGCAGGGTGGGGCCGGGCGAGGTTGAAGGGTAAAAGTGACACAGAGAGAGGGAGCAAAAGAGCACATGATGCTGGGAATCGATAAACTAAATATTGATGTTTGGATCGACACAGATAGGCAGAGAGTTGAGCCAACAGGGCATCCAATCTCATGTTCTCGTGCAGTTTGGCCCGTAATTGCTTGATAGACAGAACTTCACAAGGGATCAGCCTACATAACGGATGGGATTAACTTAATGAAGCAACGCATCTGCTCAGTGATTGCGTTTAAATGCCCTACTCCATCTTTTAGCAGCCATAGCAACAGTGAGATGCTGTGGATGGTCAATCTATGGATTACCACGAGGCTGAAATCTCAAACCAAAAAACAACAACTCTGTACCCTTAAATCCTGACTTGGTTGACTAACTGCTCAAAAGCCTGTTATATAAAATAGCCGTGGTGCACAACAGCTGATGTGCCAAGTCCCTACATGTTGTGGTAAATCGCTCTTGTCTGTCAACAGGCCAGATGTGCGGTTAAAAACCATTTCAGGACACCACGCCCTGTTAAATTGCTGGCGTTTTAATAATGCTCTGTTCTCATGGCCCAAAGGGACAAATATTAAACCTTCATTGTCTGCTTAATGTTTTGGTAATACACTCCCAGTCCCGGCAGCTAGATGGGCCAAATTTAAGCAGGCTGGCACTTAGAGGTTACCTTCTCTCAGCAAATACCCAGTCGGCCATGCTGATACCTATCGAAGCTGCTCATGTCCATGGGAGCAGAAAGCGTGCCACGCACAATGAATCACTCATTTAACATATATATATAAATCTGCTGCTGTGTTTAGAAATGTGTTATTCTCAAAACGTTGTGTCAAAATGGAGAGAAACAACCAGGGAAACTCCTCAGAAGAAGGTCACAGACACAAAGTAGGATGATTATAAACACTGTAGAGTGGCTGACATGAAAGCCCAACAGGCTTTGAAGACCCTGGTAAGATGTGGCGATATGAAAACTGATATGTCTCTGAACATGAGTCACAGGACTCACGAATATCACATCGCTCAGATCCAAGCCTGTTTAACAGACCCTGTCCAATTCATATCATTAACACAGCTTCATTAAATTAAGAACTGGAAGGCTAAAATCAATATACAGTAACTATTTGTTATGTTCAATTCACGGTGTGTGAAACACTCATCTATCATCAAAAAGGTTTCCAATTTCATCGATAAACGAGAGAGAACGTTTTTGGAAGAAACCAAGAACGCTGAGAGAACAAATGCACGAGAACATGAAAGTCAGTCAGTGCGCTAACCAGACAGCTCCCGGCCTCTATAAAACCCATGTGATGTAGGAATGTGCAGGTACTAGTACAGGCGAATATATAGTGAATCACCAGTGGCTCACTACATCCAGGCAGCTCTGTTAGCTAAAAATCTGAAGCGCGCTACTTCACGCTGTTAGCTATTTGGGACAATGTGTTGATCTGATTCATCCAACAATAACTGGAGTTCATATATGAAATGGGCGATCCTCCGGTATACTATTTCATATACTGTGTAAACCAATTATCACAGTTTTACTTTAGTTTGGAGTCAGATTAGAAGAGCTGCAACTGGCTGGCAGATTTGATTAAAAATAACAACAACAAAATAAAATGTAAATATAACACTGTTCATGCAGATTTATACACATGCAGTATAAATCTAATTATTGCTTTTTTTGTACAAATTTTGGAAGGAATTTGAGCCTTCGTAACTCGCAGCTTTACTCACCGCTGTTTCACTGTCAATTAAAAAACAAAAAAACATCTTTATAAGAGGCATTTGTGTCTCGAATCCAAAGTTTTAAGAACAATTAAAAAGAACACAAACAGAAGCGCAACCCAATAAATTATTTTCATAAATATTTTAAATGTTAGACCTCTCTTTGTGCCAGCGTGGCTTCATTGATGAAATATCTAGAAATAAAATCTAACATTTTTAAAAAACAATATTAACTGGTTTAAAAAAACATATATATTTCTTTTTTGTACAGTTTTTACATATTGCACAATACATATTAAATTATGTGGAGCGGGGGTATTTAAATTAATTTAAACATAGTGAGCAGCAAATTTCATCAGCCTGTCTTCACTGTTTTATTAATCGCATGAATTTTGCTGCTGTCTGACCAACATAACAGTGAGGGGAAAACTGTAATTCCTTTTGTTTATATACATGTATACATTTATGTGTGTGTGTGTGTGTGTGTGTGTGCGCGTGTGTACAGGTAGTTTATCTTTTTCAGATCACGTGGCAGCGATGTACTGTACCTCCATGGCGAGAGCAGCGGTTTGCTGGTCGTAGTGGTTCAGGATGTTGGGCATGAAGGTCGAGTTGTAGGGCAGCCCCTGACACATGCGCAGGGTGATGGGCTCACAGGTGAACAGACTGTGGCTCCCGGACAACGCATCCATGGGGACGGCAACACACGCGGTCAGCATGGACACGGAAAGCACCCACAGGAGATCCATGATCCATACACGAGAAAAGAAGCAAGACCCCGGGGATGATCGCTTATGGTGAGGGGTTGAGCCCTGTCAGCATCGTGGTCTTTTAACCAGGAAGTGGGAAAAATTACGAGGCTTAAGGACTATCTGTTTGCCCTTTCCTCCTCGTTAGACCTCCTCGTTAGGCTGGGCAGCATAATCCAACAAGGCCAAGTTGGCTGCATCCATTACCATGACTACACTGAGTCACAGGGCCTCCATCACCTAAGTGATGCTGTGGTCCTTTAGGATGCTGAAAAAACTCCTCCGTCTCCTGCCTTCAAAGACAGTGATGATGCTGGAGGAAATATGAGCCACGACCCCCTGTGGAAATGATGCTCTGTCTGCAATCAGAAGAATACAGTACGACACGTTTAAAAAATGAAATGGTTAGACATTAGTGGTCTATTACTTACAACATTTTAAAAGAGGCCTTTTAACTGAAAAAAACACCTAATTGCAAGCGGAGCAACGCACAAATGGTTGTTTCAAGAGGCTTGGTGGTTGCTTTTCAGGTCACTAACTATGGTGTCTGGGTTGTGCCTATGAGTGACAACATTAAATGCATTATTAAACAGCAATACATCGTTAAAAACACAGGAAAATAAAGCAAATGAGCGAATATTTAAAGGGCAAGTATGAAGAAATTTACCTCTGCATTTGCAGCTTTCCTTTAGTACTTATGCGGTAATAATAGTGGTAATAGTAGTAGCTGTGGTAGTACACACCACCTACCATTATTAATATTATTATTTTGATATAATTATCTTGACTAATCACAGCTCAGACACTGTTTAAGTCATTTATTAAAGTTATTTGTTATTTATAGAGAACATTTTTTGCTATTGCTACATTTACGTGACAGCACACACCCTTCCCAGCCCCGCACCTTTCCCCCAGACCAACACGTAAAACACGGTCTCTACTCTCTCGTGCACCTGCCTGTGTCTAACCCAAACACGAAGGAGCCCGGCTGCATTTCAACTTTCATTATTAACGCGACACAAGCGCGTTCATTAGCCTACCTGTGCGTCAGCGCTAACGGGCTCCTCCTATAGCTCCTCACCGGGAATTCAGACATTAATTGCTCCTCACAAATGGGGGTGTAGCTACCGAGCGTTACTCGGAGGCTCGCGCGGTTGTGTGCCCGTGTTTTCCGGCTGTAACTGACCCGCAGCAGTAAAAACTAGTGACCTGAACAGAGTGAATCGTGAAAGCGGCGTGGCGCAGACAAAAGATGACGGTTAGTTCATCCTGACTCACGGTAACCGCTCCGCACCGGTGCATTCAGTCACCGCACCGAGCCGGGCGGCAGCGGAGGTGGTGGTCTATGAGTAACACCTCCATACCGGGTGAATTTAACGCAACTTTACCTGAAAGCTGTCCGGAAAATTCGGGAAGTAAGCGGGGTCTCCGCCGCTCCTCGAGTTGGTAACAATGACTGAATGTCCCTCCACCAGCACCCTCCTCTCCTCCTCCTGTCCTCTTCTCCGTCCTCCTCCCCGTCTCTCCCCCCTCTACACCGAGCGACAAGTGCGCGAGACTTTTTTTAATGGCTTCCGCTACGGACTATCAAATTAAAAGCCTCTTCAACGCGAACAAACGACCGACTTTGTAGAAGCCAAAACACGACTACAGTTAACTTTAGTCAAGCTGAAGACATATGGAAGATGTAACACTGTTTGCCACCTTAGTCATGGATGTTAGCGCAATTTATTGCAACATACAAAAATATAAAACATTTTCTAGTTCAACAATAAACGTTAAAAGTTAGTGTTGAATAATTATGCTTAAATGAACTACATTTAATATAACCACCTTTATTCTTCAACACAGTCTGAACTCCCATAGACAAGCGTTCTCATCATTTCTTTAAGTATCTTCAGGAATAGTTCTCCAGGCTTCTTGAAGGACAATCAAAGCTCGTCTTTAGATGTTTCTGCCTTTTGTTCTGTCCTCTGTCAGGATGATCTCACACTGTTACAGTAATGTTGAGGTCCGGGCTCTGAGGAGGCCGATCCATCACTGACAGTGTTCCACTGTGTGCTTTTCTATCCAGGTATGTTTTTACTGCACTGGCATTGTGTTTAGGATCACTGCCTTGCTGAAAAATAAAGAAATGAAGTCAGATGCTTTCCACCAGGGATTGCATGCTGGATGAAAATTTGATGGTATTTTGCTGCGTTCATAATTCCATCAGTTTTTACAAGATCCCCAACAGCACTCGCTGAAAAGCAGTCCCAAACCATGACAGAGCCTCCACAGTGTTTTAAACATAGTTGTAGAGACTTCTTCTTGTACCTATTTCCTGATGACCCCTGGACATACTGGTTAACCAAAGACTTGAAACAAAAAAATTCAAATTTTGGTTTATTACTCCATTGGACCTGTTGCCATTGATTTTCAGTCCAGGGTTTGTTTAAAGAACTGGAACTCAGCCCTTTCTCTCTGTTTCACTTCCTTAAGAATGGCTTCTTGACAGCCGCCCTTCAACCATTTCTGATGAGGTATCAGTGAACAGTAGATGGATTATCTGAAGGTCCAGATGCGTCTCTCAGGTCACGTGACAGGTGTTGGGTGGATGTTTTCCCACTGTTTCTTAAGGACATGTCTTTTAGATATTGTTTATTCTGCAGATGGTTTAGGCTGACAACTTCCTTCATTGTCCTCCGCATGTCTGTGTTCAAAATGATATACCGGTAATACAAGTTTTCAGCTAATACATAGTTATCAGTGCGAAAGCTAAAACAAAACAGTTGTGCTCCTATGTTACTCTTACTCTTACATGAAGACATTTGTGTAGTAAATTTCAAAATTCAGAATTTGTGTAATAATGGCCAGTTTTTGGTTTTGCTGTAATAGTTTTCAACTAATAGCACTTTGGGAATCACCTTGCTGGTGCAAATGTATCATTGTTGTAGTTGTGTTGTTGTAGGTATTTTTTGTAGGTTCAGCTAAACAATTGGGACCAAATATGACTTTGCGACTGTTTGCTAGTAACCAAGTGCTTAAATATACATATATTTAAAACTGCTTCTTTGCTAATGTTATGTGTAGAGAAAAAGATTGTTAGGTGTTAGGTGACTTTTTCATGCTTGACTGACTCTCAGGTCAGTGTTAAGTGGATCAAAGAAAGACAGAAAGAAGGACAATTCTTTAAAACTTGTCAGAGAGACTTTGAAAGACGTCTTGATGTCGTGGCGTTTTGTTTCTTTGTTTTTTCCAATGGAACAAACGTTTCATAATTCATTAAAGTGACTTCTTCAGTCCAGAAAAAAAAGTGAACTATTACTCTGAAGGCACAAGGCTCTTGTTTCCGGTTAAACGCCTGCGCGTCTAACTTGACGCAGTTCTCCGTCTTTCTTTGCAGCAGGTTTTCTGTCCTCGTTGCGCGCGACCGCCCATCCGAGAACGAGCAGGCTTTCTGCCTTTGAATCAGAAACTTGTGTGACTGGTGGGAATGAATGCTTGAAACTGGAGGACTGCAAGACACACCAGAAATGTTTGGAGCTCTAAAGAGGCTGTTGATTTATTATTATAATTATAGCAGACACATGATGGCATCCCTGCTAACTATTGGTTATTACTCCATAAACAGATTCATTTGTCCTGGGCTTATTACTGCGGGTTCTACTGCTACTACAATAAATAAAAAAATATTTAAATAATAATAATCTTTCTTTGCTTTCTTTTTCTTTTCTTTTCTATTTTCTTTATTTATTCTGTTGCTGTGTCAGCGTATGCGGAGCAGATGGTCATCATATTAACTGCAGTGTCAGGATTGTTGCACCACGTTTGTCATCATTAGCGCCAGTGAGGCCCGCACACTCCACGCTGTGCACCAATTCCTCTGTGGTTTGCTCTGCAGCAAGACCCACCTCACCGCCACCATGTGTGTCACAGGCTGTGACAAGCAGGAGAGCGTACACTCACAGTTACTATGGAAACAAGTAAACTGTCCACGGGGAAGTAGGAGCAAGAAGTGTGTGGACACAAAGGCCAGGCAGAGCATGCACCTAGAAAGTGTGTTTGGGAGCTGAATTTCTTTCTGCCAGCTGAGGTGAGGAGAGCTGAGGGTGAGTGAAACATCGCAGGACTGTGTTGGTGTTGGTTGTATTTAAAAAAAAAAAGGAAACTATTAGGGACTAATGCTTCATGTACACTTTAAAATGTAAGAAAAAGCAATAAATACGTGAGTAGCATTTACTTTTTTGTATTCTAGTGTATCGTCTTTTGTGAAGCACTCCGTGATGGCACTTGCAACAAGTTCTTCTGCAAGCTGTGCCAAGATGCAGACCAAACTGAGCACCTGGACTCCTCTGAACAACCCATGGGCCAACAGCAAGGTCACATCAGCTGATACTGAAACAGTGCTGTCAGCCAAAGGGTGGCTGTTAATAGTTTCAGTAGTTTTTATAAGATGTACAACAGAATTTTAGAAAGTAAATGCATCTTTTGATTAGCGGTGTGAAAAAATGTACATTTCTCTCTTAAAGCTGGTGAAGTAGAAATGTAAAGTAGCAGAAAAGGGGAATACAAAAGTACAGAACTGATCCCTCAAAACTGTACTTACAGAGTACTGAGTACATAAAACAACTGCAACAGTGGCACCAAGTGACTCTCAACTTCTGTAAAAAATCTCTTTAAAGGTTCACTTAGCTGTAGTAAGGTAAAAATCTTTACCTGGTGCTTGCAGGACCAGGTTTATGCCTCATACACTCTTGAACCCCCCCCCCCCCAAATAAATATCCACAATATTCAGACTTAAAATAATGTGATTACATGTAAATTGACTTGAATTTACTTGATTGGCATACATTCAGTTTATATGACGCATATTTTCCTTATTGACTGATTATTTCCATAAATAAACCTTAGATTTTATATATTTAACTTGTACTTTTCTTCAAATTATTGCTTCCTGTTTATGTATGCAATTTAATTTTTTTATTTTTTAAATATATGATGTGTTTAGTAAACACGG
>VOQK01028153.1:26594-37867 GCA_015052645.1 Benitochromis conjunctus
CATGGAGAAGTGACATACACAGCTCTAAAATGGTAAAGAGGGTGGTTTTCCATGTGAAAACAGTAGCATTCACAACAGTTCCAGCTGTGTGGTGGCAGGCGTCTCTCCACTTGCTGTCGCTGTAAAGATGTACACTTAAATAAATACACTAAAAATCCATTATTATTATTTTATATATTTTCCACGCATGCAGTTCTTCTGTTCCACTGACTACTGAAATGAAAGTGAACAACTAAATAACTGCACAGACGCGTAATCAAAGCACCTCCTTCTAGGAAGATTGATTATAGTCAGAATTTGCATTAAGGACCTGATTTGCAGCTCATTCTGTGATTCAGTGCAGCTGATTGTTAATTCAGCTTTGAATTAACAATCAGCTCTTTAGTAACAAGATCAGATCAGAGTTTTTTGAGAATCAAGTCTTCCTGGTAACGCTGCTGGGAGGGTAGTTACTAAATGTGAACAATAACCAAGCCACTATCTAAATAAAAGAAAAGGCCACAACTTTTATCTCAGTGATCACTGGGACTATGCATACAAACTGCATGCATAGCACACCACACTAATGTGATTTAAAACTGCTTCACGTGCTTCAAATTGTACGCTAGTTCATGTTGTGAGTACAATAAGCCAATGAGAAAGCAGAAATGCTTCCACGACACAGCTGTTGTGAAGCTTCACTGTATTCTTGCATCAGTCCAACATCATAACTGCTCATGTGCTTCTTGGGTTGGGAGTTAGTGGAGGGACAACTGCCATGTTTGGTATTACGGAATTAATCGAGAGATTTCCATTCAGGATTCTTTGCCATGCCATGTATGTTTCTTACAAAGTCTCTGTTAAATGGTCTGTGTTTCTCCTTACGTCTCTGATCTCCTGGCCAGCCCCTTTGTAAGACTGCAGGCCACCCAGGATGCTCTCAGACTCCTGGAGGACCGAATTCACCTGGTTCCACACCTCACGCTCTCTGTCTGTCGGCTGTGCATCTGAACACACACACATCCACGTAAAAACAAATACTTATCAGAATAAAAGCCAACAAATGACACGCGTGCCTCTTTTTACATCAGACTTATAATTACAGACAAACTTCAGTGGATGTTTTCCATACTGATGTGAAACCGCGTTAGCTAATGAATAACTAACACCCAGTGGAGGAAACGGGCACGCTCGCTCAATGTTTTTGCTGCTAGAAAGGAACTCATCGTTCTTTTGAAAACCCAATGCTGGGAACAAACGAGAAAGAACAAAAACATTCAGCAGCATGACTTGAGTGAGGGACATTACTTCATACAATACAACTCTGAGTTCTTTTACAGTCAAACCACCAAAACGTACTGCCTTTATTGGTTTTACCTGCAGAAACCTAAATCATTCTACACTGAAAAGTACAAAATTGGCTCCATAGTTTTTCAACACTGCTCTAACTGAATACACAAGGTAGCCTTGAGCTTCAAAAGAAGCTACATTTACCATCAATAACACACGTAAGTATCTGAATATGGCAGCTCACATTAAGGCAGATATTTTGAATATTTGACTGTAAAAGATGTGAGATGGGAAAAGTGTGTGTGGGACAAAGGGTCAGTAGTCTGTTACTGTCAGTGTGTCTGCATAGGGTCATCCAAAGCATGCTGTAGCTACAGAAGAAGCTTGTACGTGCTCAAACAACAGTTGTGTCTAACTGAAACAAATATCAGGTTTAATGTGTTCAGTAACGCCTGCAACCTACGTACGAGTTCACCGCCTTTTTGTCTCCTACTGCATATTTATGACACCATGCATTGACTTCTGCATAACCTATGCCTCTCAGTTCTGGCAGCTCAGTTGTAAAAAAGTGTGAGGTAATGCAAACTCTTCAATCCTACCCATATCTGTCTAAGACTCAGAATAACAGAGCTGGTTATCATGACCACAGAGAGTCTAAATATAGAGCATCGCTGACATTAAAACTCTGTGTCTGGGGTCTGTTTTGCATTTCAAAAACCTTCCACTCCTATCATTTCCTCTCTGCTGAATAAACAAAGCCTAGGGTTGGCTACATTGTGAGAGCAGCTGAAATGCCACTGTGGAGGCGTATTGTGTGTGTGTTTTTTTTCTGTAGGAGGTTTGAGAGGGAAAAAGGAAAAGCAGATTTATTTGCTTTGTTAAAAAATAATCTCATTTGTCCATTTTATGTGAACAATAGGAAGCAGAGCACTGATACAGTGATGGAAAAGGATTTTTAACACACTAACCAATAAAAAAAGTGTTTACATTATGTCACATTTGGGTGCATGAAATGTACAACAAGTACACAAAGAGGTGCATGCGGACGAGTTAGTAAAAGCAGACAGCAAAGGTCAAGGGTCAGATCCATTTTTCTCCTGCTTGGCATGCAAAGAAAAGAGTTGCTATTTTAAAACAGGACTGAAATCAATCATGAATTTTGATAACGACATTAGAAATTCAATGGGAAGGTTCACAGTTTAGTAGCTGAATGGTCTGACCCCTGACCAGCCAGAGCAGCTACAGACAGGCTAAAGGGAAGACTGATTTAGGGAAAAGGGGAGTGTGGGAAGGGGTCATCTGGTAGCTAGAGGACAGGCAGAAGCTGCGCTCACTTTCAAAATCAAGGAAAAAGTTTGGCCCCTGTTCAAGCTCTGTGCAAGTGAGCACTTTTAATAGATTGCCCATTTGGTTTCTGCAAGAGAGAGAGAAAGAGAAAGAAAGGAAGAAGAGCATGTGTGATGTTACAAAGAGTCACCGAAAAAAAGTTGTTTGATTAGAGATGGGAGATCAGAGTCGATGCTGCAGGAGGTCATGGCCGAGCGAAGGGGGAGGAAGAAAAAAAAAAAGAGGAGAGAATAAGAGGACGCCTTCAAGGTTTTGTCATTGAGAGCAGAGACCCACGGAGAGAGAAGAAAGAGCAGAGCAGGTTACACCTCTTTCTCCATCCATCTTTTGTCCCACTCCCCTCCACACTTACTTTCAAAGTCCAGGAAAAAGTGTGGATAGTTCTCTATTTCCCTTGTTAGGACTTTTAGCAGGTTACCCATTCCAGCAAACCTGATGGTTAAAATAGAGTCGTCACCATAACAGATACGAATACATACATTTTCACAATAAACAAACAAAAAAAAGTTTCAATGCGTGACTGACTTCAGAGAAAAATAAATCATGTTAACTTACAAACTGAAAATGTGCTCGTTACTTAAGTGTTGTTTATGTTGATTACTACCTGCTTTAAAAACTTTCTAAACAGACAAAACTATGCATCAAAAGTTTACAAAATAAAAATATTTGCTCTTGTTCAAGTTCTTCTGATTGGCTGCCCCTCGCAAACAAAAGATTCAAATACAAGGTGGGTGGAGTTTCTGTGCTCACATACCCTGTGTCCCTATGACAGGTGAAGGTTTGGCTATGTTTAATGAACCATTTTAACAGTGTGGGAAAACGTATTATTGTCCTTTTATTTGAATAACTTCTTGATCTTTCTACCATTTTTTTTAAATTTAATCCTCGCTACCAACCTTTCCGCCAGTCATTCCTTTCACAGAAATGAAACCAACCATGCACTAAGGGTTGCTGGCTTATCTGAAAATACAGATGATGATTATACAGGTGGTCAGTAAAGGGGCTGTGAAAGCAACCTTGCTGAGCAAAAGTCTAGTTTCTTAACCAGTTTCTTTTGGATTCAGGCCTCTCTGAAATCAGCCAAACACAGAGTCCTAAATTACAGTTACACTTTATAAAGCTTTTATTGGAGGCAAAAGGCAGCGGTAGGTAGCAATTTCCTGGGAAAAGTCTACCTCCCCCAGCCATGACGGGTGGTCACAAACTCTGTAGTCACAGTGGGCCTAAACCTACAGTAGTATAACGTGAGGCCACGGTTACGGTAAAACGGATAACGTCACAGGAACTCATGGAAATGCAAACAGAAATAGTGTAACCCAGCTATATTAAAAAACAAACAAACCAACAACCCAAAACTTAACCAGCTGCTACATTTTTTTTTAAACAGAAAAAATGTATTTATTTAAAGAGAAAATGATTTTAAAGTCTGTGTTAAAGTCAGTATATTTGGGACACTTGCATATTTACCCAGTAAAGAGAAACACAAGTCTTGTTTTCTCACACATAGATGGCTAACTTCCCTCGACTTAAACCAGAGAGTGAAGTGACAACAATAGAGACAGTGTGGTGCAGTGTGCACATGATAATCACACTGAATTTCTCTGCACAGCCTCCAGCAAGCTGCCGACTATTTTTCAATCGTGGTATTCACTTGCACATCCTGTGCTCGCCATAAATTCAGATATAACTATGTGCATAATAACAGGATGCATACTGTTCCTACAGCAATGCCTTTGATTTGGAGGAAATTATGTACCTTAAAATGCATCCGATTATTAATTTCATCTACAGCTACAGTGGCAGAGCAGTTAGACTTACGGTTGCACCAGAAGGGGGCAGTGTTGACATATGCTTACATTTCACTAACAAGGTTCAAAGCTGTACTGTGACTGTGTCATGCTGGTACATGTGCTGCTGTACAAGCCTTATTTTTTCAGGGCAAACTAACCTGTGGCTACAAGTCCCCAGCAGTTTTATTTGCTGTATTCTCCAGCAAGACTCCACTTTCACACCCCTCAGGTACCAGTTAACCATTAAAACCGACAGCTGACTTTTACGGTTACCAATGAAGGACATTTTTTCCCTTCTGAGAGTCCATGGACCACATGAGAATAAAAGGTCCAGTCAGGTATGATTTTTGGTTGAATTTTCTTTTTGCTTTATTTGGTGTGCACTGGAAATAAAAGACATTGATCAAATATTTAAGAAATGCCGGCTGGAAAACAATCACGTGGTCTAAAGTCGCAAAGCAACTCGCTCATCATGCATCACTTTGATTGGTAACTCTCTGAACCCTTTATCACAGTCTTTGCAGTACTAGTCGCTTCAGTTCCTTGGCTCAAAGTTGAGGCCCACATCACATTGTTTAGGGATTTCACCTGTTGCTCCATCTCCCTGATATTCTGCACCATCAGGTTGCCACACTGCTGTCGGTCTCGTGCTGTGTGTACACCTCATTGCACTGTTACACACTCTCTTTCCTATACTACACAAGGGTCCCTTTTAACAGCCTACAGAGAACTGATTTATTACTTTTGAGTTTCATATATGTGCATGTGTACCTACTCACACAGCTGGCTAATCAAGCACTTTATCTACACCATATATATAATTGAGGTGATCTCATTTAAGTTTTAGCTGCACTGCATTCTATTGTATTGAAAGTATTGTTCAATACAACATCTGTCACATGTATAGTTTTTTTAAACTGTACAAAGATAGGAGAATTACTGGACCTCATATTCGATTAACTAAATATGAGATGATAAAAACCACGCACACAATGTAGAAGTGAAACCAGTCAGTACACTCAAGATAAATGTCACTCTCATGATGTCATTGTTCTTCTCTGACGATCTGTTTTAATGACGCATCTAAATGGCATGTGACCACGTCACCATTTATTGTTTATGGATTTAATTATACCTGTACTTTCCTACGAGTGCCAGGTTATAATGTGAGCAATGAAGGACACGTCTTGGTAATGTTTACTCTCTGATCATTAGGTACGCCTCTCAGTTAAGAACAGTCCTGCAGTACAGGTTGTGTCACTGACTTCATTCTCAAGCTTCTTGGTAAAACCTGGTACACCAATACTACTGGTATACCAGTAATACATCAACACTATTGGTATTGGTCTGTGTCAATGTCTTGCTTCAATTCACTTGAGACAGAAATGGGAAAAGAGAGAGGGGGGGGGCTCACGGCTCACAGATGTTTACAGTGTCGTAAAGAAAAATATGGCTTGGGCCTCTGACGAGTCTTCATGATCATGATGCATGCAGTTGCTAACCAAGCCTGCTAGCATTAGCTCATTGTCTTATTAGCCAATGCTAGCAAGCGCCCTCCTAGCTAGCTATTTAGCTCCTATAGCCCACAGATGGTGTAAAAACGTGAGATGTAGATTCCAGGTCAGAAAAAGCCTTAAACCTGGACTATCTGAAGGCCACTGAATGCTGATAGGTTTCCTGTGTTGTCCTTTAACCCGAACTCATTCATGGCATGCATTTTTAATTTCTCTTTCCTATTTGGGGTGATTGGGACATGATGAATGTCCCAAAGAAAGAATTACCTGATTTTTTTTTGAGAGCGACCTAAACTCACCCGGTGTAATTCAGTGGTTCTGTGGTGGTGTGAGCTATTAATGTGCACATCAAGTAACACTGTATTCATTTGGTGTTTTGAGCTTCTAGAACTCAAACTTTCATATAACTGCGACTCCTTTACATTCAATTTGTTTTAATACAAGGGAATTTCTTGTGTACTTGGTTCCTCTTTCGCTGGCACTTATCTAGTATCTGAGTATATGGCCATGACTGAAAGTGTGAAACTTTGACTTTCCTCTTTCCCATAGTATTTAGCATCTGCTGACACTGGTTCAATCACAGGGAAATGTCACCATATAAAATAACCATGTGAAGGGACACGCTGAGAGTGGAACTAGAAATCATGAAGTGAACCTATGTTTGAGATTAAAGCAACTTCCCTGAAGCAGTGATTAAAAAAAAGAGAAGAAAATAAAAATGTAAAAAGTATTAATAAGGGTTATTTGTTAAGGATAATAAAAGCAAGAAACATTGTTTCAATTCCCTCTACATGTCTAACTCTTAAAGCCAAGGCCAATTTCTTAGTGAGCAGTGGATTTCGTACTATAGCAGTCATTGTGTTAAGACATAAGCTTACCTTTATGCCACACGTACTGTTCTCAGAGACAAAAACTCTGCACACAGCCCACTCTCCTCCTTTAACCGCCATTTAAGCATTCCTGCTGCAGTCTGTGCTGCCATCTCAAGGCTATTTGAGCTTTATAATTAAAGCAAATTCTATGGACTTAAAGCACCAAAATGAGTTCCCTGGTTAAATTACCTCCTCTGCCATCTGGGGAGTCCTAACCAAAATGTGCTCAGAAAGAAAATCTTGATCTGAGCAAACTGGCAACCCAAATTATTTGTAGAGTTGGAGGTTTATTCTTTGAAATTAAAAATGACAGGCACAGTGGACACAGTAACAGCAAACTTTGAGATGAATCATCGTCGACACCACTTTAACACTACTCACAGTGTTTGTGCTATTAAAATACAAAGACGCCCAATTAGTTTTTTTTAAACCCCTTAGAGTCCCACACGTGGGCAATTTTGTAGTCCTCTGCATTTAACCCATTCACTCAGTGAAGCAGTGGGCAGCTACCAATCCAGCGCCCGGGGAGCAGTGTGTAGAGACGGTACCGTGCTCAAGGGTACCTCAGGCTACCCCCTTGAGCCGTTCGGTGAACCCCCGACCCTCCGATCATGGGGCTGACGGATACTTTATTGCAGTCTCAAAAACCTAACATAAGCTCACTAGTTCTTTTTTCCTTTTAAATGAACAAATAAATTCAGACGAATGTGCTCTAACTGACATCTTATATCCTGAAGAACAGCCGATATTTTTGCAGAACAAAAAAATAAATACATAAATAAATAAAATAATGGAAGTTCCCTTTTAGTGACACTGATAGATGCTACTATAAATGATGAAATTACACAGAGGTGTTTAAAGGATGCACTGACCATTTTGAATTTTTCTCTCTTTTAACCCACTTCACTCATTGCAAAGTTCTAATCAAAGATCAACAGGGTGGCACAGATACGTTTGGAAAACCCAAATGTTTGGTAATCCTACTCAGATCCTATAAATACCAAATGAAGGTACAGTATTTGCCTGTAAAGCCCAGAGAACGAACAGCTTTCAAGTGCAAAGGTCTGAGGCTTAACACAACAACTGCAGGCTAATCCCAGCTACCGAAGATCATTTTAACCACAGTGTTGCTGCTGGCTGATGTGTCTTAGTGGCAGCTTAGAGTGCCGTCTTTCTCAAACACGACTGTACCAACATGAAGAATACTGTGGTAATGTTTGAGTGATATACCTTCTCTGGTGGAGGACGTCAGGCTGCTGTCTATATCATCCACTTTCTTTGTGTCTCTGTAACAACGAGAGAGGGAAAAAGAGAAAATGACACGACTAATACCAGCAAGAGAAACACTCACACAGTTCCTCATAAAAAATACATGTGCAGGTGTGTCTGTCACTACATGCACATCGCACACCTGCCAACTGAACGGGCGGGGTTATCAGCTTTCCACATTAACCAACAAAATAACTATTTTCTGCTGATGCACACCAAGCCTTCAGACAAATACAATCCTCCAGCATCACAAAACACACCTCTGAATTATTCAACACTGAAATCAACACCACTGCCTGTCATATCCCCCCCCCCAAAAAAGGAAGCCGATTAGCCTGTTTGCCACAGGTTTACTGAAGTATTGAATATCCTGTGATGAGTTGCACAATGCTGTAATTCCCTTTAGGGTGGGAGCAGAAAATAAATAAATAGATGATGCTGTCATATCTATAACTAGGACGGTGTCCAAGCAGTTTGATTAAAAATACAAAAGAAAACACCAGGATCATCTAAAGCTCAGCGTTCATCTGTGAGAGCTGAGAGAGAAAATGTCTTTTCCACTGACATTTGAACCTAATGTTTGCAATAGCTGCTTTCTTAATGTGTTTGTGGGGCAGATTTGGGGCATTCATTGGCCCACAAAACCTGCTCATGAAGCGCTAAAGTCAGTCAAACTATGAGAGCTATTCTCCTGCTTATCAAGAGAGAGGGCCATTTGTGTGGCAGACACTTTCCTGGTGCTACAGTCCGTTTGTGAACGGTCCTACACTGGCATGCAACGAAGTAGTTTTAAATTATGGAGAGGCCTAACTGGAGAGAATTATGTAGCAGAAGTAAAGCAACGTTTTTATACTGCGCTGTGGATGGTTACTACGTCTTACTACATTTCCTGTTGCGGCTTGAATTGTTTGTTTTATGGCCCCACACGGCTCATTTTGGTCTGACCGGCTGCTTGTGGACTGCAAATCTAGGCAGGACCAAGCACTCGTGTGTAAATAATACTCCTGTATTTATGTGCAAAAAACTATAACCTTATTTTTACCTTAATTTAATAATCAATGTTGCTTAAAAGGGGATCTATTAGGCTCAATTCCACAATCATATTTTTATTCTTGAACTTCATTTGAGTAGCTGTGCAGCTTGAGCCACAGTTTAATACGATCCCACGTGCCTCATAGAAAAATAAGAACAGAAGAACAACAGACTTCTCAAGTCAACGTTTTCTGAACTCGACTCTGCCCTGAGGTGATGATGTGGTTTTACTGAGTTCATCAAGTGATGACCTTCAGCCCAAGCTAGCACTCTGGCAGTCTGCAGGTGAGGGTGAAGTCGCTGGGATGCGAACTGGAACCTCAGAGTTCGAGACCTTCGCTCTCACTCAGAAAAGGTTAGAGTGCTCAATCCAGGCGGGGAATGAATTATACTGCCTCAAGTGGGTGTTGATACTGAAGGGGGAGATCGACAGATGGATTGGTGCGACGCTGTATTGATGTTGTGGTGAAGAGAGAGCTGAGCGTGAACATGAAGCTGTCAATCTTTGTTCCGCCCTCATGTATGACCAAACTAGTGACCGAATGAATGAGACAAAGAATGAGATCATGCATACAAGTGGTGGAAAATTAGCTTCTTCTGAAGGGTGGCTGGGCTCAGCCTTACAGACAGGGTGAGGTGCTCAGTTATTCATGCCGCCCCACCAGGAGGAGGCCCAGGATATCCTTAGGAGAATATATCTCAACTGTTTTGGGAATGCCTTGGTGTTTCCTTGGAAGAGCTAGAGGAGGTGGCTGGGGAGAGGGAGGTCTGGGGGCACGGATAAATAAACATGGATAAATTGATAAGATTGTTGGATGGATGGATTCTTTCCAATTGGCTGTGCCTTGCAAACAGAGGTAAGTCCACAGCAAGCGGACATGGCATCTGTGTTCACAGTCAGAGCTGTGTGGCTTGCAAAGGCCATAGAAGGATGTTTGCACTCAGTGATGTCATAAAGAGCCAAGCACAGAAAAAAAATGATCTGACACCAAGTGTTCAGGAGGAACCTGAAGACTTTTGGCTCATAGCGAATATGTGTACACTAACAAATAAGCATAAGAGAAAGACATTTAAGTGTATATACATGACATAGATAAGAAAAGTCATAAGGCCACATGTTCAGCATATACCCAATTCATTTACATGAAAAGAGAAAAATATTAGTATGTACTACACGAGCTAGCTTTCCTTACATATTCAGTAGTGCAGCCTGACATAATCTAATGTGACCCTTGCCCATTTTTCAGTCTGGCTTCACTCAGTAGACCATTAAGCAGAGCTCACACCAGAGTGTCACTTTTCCATCAGAGTTTGAACTTTCATTTGAACATAATGAAGCATCCAAACAGTGATGGCCTGATCAAATTAAACCCTTACAGTCTGTGAGAGCAAAGCACAGTACTAGTAAAGTAGTCTGCATTGTGCAGCACAGCACAGGGGGTCCTTAATATTCACTCGTAATCAGTCTGACCTACAGTGTGACTTATGGAAATGGACAACAGCAGCAGAGTCATTATTATTGGATGGTCATAAGTATTTAGTCACAGTGCAAGGCAAATGACACAGTAGGCATCATTTTGAATTTAACAAGTTACAGCCCTTGCGCGCACACAGAAATATTAGCTTGTGCTTTTATATGACAGCAAGGTAATGAACATACTCAGTGACAGGACGCATTATTCATACATGTCATCATGCAAATACTTCCACAAACACACAAATGTTGGGTTTCTCTACACTTTTTGATCCACATAATACATTTTTGCAGTGTAATGTGTGAGATTGTGTCTGGGATGGCTGACTGGAAGTAGGAATTATGTACATGACTGTATTCAGACAGAGGTATTACTACCTTATGTTACACAGAAAAGACAATTCATCTATTGGAGAGGTTTTGTGATACAAAAGCGTAATGCTTGGTAAAACACAGCAAAACTTGGCATTTGATTTTCTGATGATCAACTAATCAGTTAACTAACATAATGTATCTTTCATTACTGTCACTGAAACCTGTCCTTATTCGTCTGCACTGACCCTGCTCCATCCTCCGTGGAACCTGCACAGCAACAGAGTGCTGTGAAAAAGAGAAGGGACGCTGCGGATGATTGGGTGGACGGATGGGTGGGTGGATGGATGGATGGATGGATGGATGAACTGAGAGATGGATGGATGGATGGATG
>VOQK01028156.1:0-15491 GCA_015052645.1 Benitochromis conjunctus
AAAGTTAAATTAAAAAAAGAAGTTCAAACAGAACTGAGTTTTTGAAACCATTTTAAGGGTTCCTTCCTGCTTTATGTCCTTTTCTGTTATAACTAACCTGAAAATGGATCAAAGGATATAATATTTGCCAATGTCAGTTACATTAAACTTTAAATGTACATAAAACATAAAAAAAATCAGCTGACAATAATTATTATTCGACCTCTATATCATCCTCACATTCTAAAGCAGCAGGTGTCCTTTGCGCACATCCCCACATGGGGCCCCATGAGTGAGTTTTCCAACTAAGATGCCATTGCAAATGGTTCATTGGTCGGTTGGGGGAAAAGGGGGGAAGTTTGTCAGCCTTCTGTGGCCCTCTAACACTTTTGGACCTCACAGAGATGCCTGTGGGTAATGTTTTAAAAATGTATCTAGAGCTACACCTAAAATGTGGACTATGGTTCTTTCTTTGCCTGTGATTTTTAGTCTTCGCCTCTAACCTAGCCTAGTTTCTACTAACCTAGCAGACACACAATGAATAAAATCCCAATGATAACCTCCAGCAGCATCTCTAATTGCTCTAATTTCAGAATTGAGCCAAAAACAAACCATTTAAAATTTGTTTGACCTGATTTATCCACTCACTGGAAACAATAATTAAATGACACAGTAAAGTCTCTCTAGAATTTCTATTAACAGTCAGTCTAACAACTTGAATATTCTGTTTTCATGTCACAACAGTGCAGACTGCAATAATAATGCATGACCTGATTGTAAATGGAATGCCACTATTATAAGTGTAGATTTAGGAAATGCTAGAAGATCAACAGATTTATAGTTTTGCATAAGTTATTTTTTCATAAACTGTGACACTGTGTCATTTGTGACCAGCAGTATTTTAAGACAAACAACATGACTGACTGAGGCTTATAGTAGGATCTTAAAACCACTGTATGCTACGTTAGGGAATAAGTGTTAATGAGAAAAGACCAAGGTGGAAATAACCAACCCTGAAGAAACAACACAAAAAAGACTTGTAAAAGTAGCAATCGTGTTTCTGACAAAAACTTTTAATTTGAACCACTGAAGAGAGACGTCCATATAATGCTGTTAAAATGCATTCCCCCTCTGCTTTTTTGTTGCCTATTTGTCACATTTACATGTTTCAGATCAAACAAATTTTAATATTAAGCAAAAATAACCAGAGAAAATATAAAATGCAGTTTTAAAACAATGATTTAATTTATTAAGGGAGAAAAGTTATCCAAACCTACCTGACTCTATGTGAAAAAGTTCCATGAACCTAATAACTGGTTAATTTTAAGTGTTACCTAACTAACTCAAATAAACTACTATGTAAATCTGTCATTTTGATGACTTGGACATTTACAGTGTAGGACCAGAAAAGTTCTGGTAGTATTAATTTGTCACATTAATGTTGTGTTATAACAGTAAAGTTGAGCGAGCATTTTTCCGATGTCAGGTAAATGATTTCTACAGTTTAAATGAGCCGCCACTGACAGCCTGAGTTGGTGTGGACAAGCAGGGATTGATGCGATTTGGCCTGATTTGGCAAGCTTAAGTGAGGTTTGCTTACATGTTGGGGCCATTTTCTACACCATTCTTTCAGCTATAAATAAATGTTCATTAGTGCATTGATTAGTACATTCGATAGCACAGCAAATATCTGGCATTTTAGCTGAGTTAAACTCGAAGATGTTCAACGAATAGCTGGAGGGTAAAGAACCGCAATACTGTTTTAGCCTGTCAGGTGGGCGTGTCCCAGTAGCTCTGACGTCACATGAAAACTTTGGATAGGATTCAAGTCCGGACTTTCAAAGTCCGGGCCTTTGTTGAAGGCTTTGTTCATGGTTAAGATAATTTGGGGTTAGAGATTTTTTCTTTTTCTTTTGAAGGTGTACTAAACTAGCCAGCAGGGTTGGGAGTAAACACATCTTTTACTTTTCTAGGCATCTGTAGGAGGCAAGTGCAAAATGGGATACAGTCAGAGTGGATACTACGTAGGGGCATAGGTACTAGAGACCTACTTGCTCCATAGTGTCCTCCTGCACACTCTTTCCAAGCAGCTCCCTTGCCTAAACATTTCCAATAGTAAGAAAGTCTCTGAAACTGATTACTACCTCAAGCATGCAACATTTGAGGTAATAAAGGACTTTGGAGATGACCTCATTCTCCCTACGCTGATTGGAGTTCATTTGAGAAAATGGGTATATTCACATATGGTACAGTGACACAAGGGAAGACCATGGCACTACCAGATTATTGCAACCACGTGAACTTAGGATTTTGTGTTTTTAAAACATTTGCTTCAAAGACGGGGACCAGGTGGAGACAGTTGCTGTCTTCAAGGTGACTTGCGTGCGTCATGATGGCGAAATAAGCAATAAGACGGACTCATTGTGCTATCAGTTTGCAGCTGAATGGGCTGAAGCTGGCAATTACACACAATCTGTCACTGTTAGTGAAAATATGGTTATTATCTGTGATGAAAATCCTTATGTTGCAAATCTGCTGCAATCTACATGAACAAAAATTAACATTAACTACTTACATTCACAGTCCAGACAGATCACATCGATTTTAAACAGAAATTCTTTCACAAATAGCGATGTAGTTGCTGCAGGACAGCAATTTAACTGCAGAATGACATAGGCACTTTTGCAGATGTGCTGCACTCATTGGTGACTCAGATTGATTGCAAAATGTTGATTGCAAAATGGCAGTCTGTCTGTGTTTATAAATTACATGGCAGTTATTGACAAACCTTTGCTCGCAAGTCTGAGAGTATGTGCAGTTAGGCCGTGATTGTTTGGAGACAGGTTGCCTCTCACCAGACGACCAGTGCAACCACCTTACGATTGAAAGTCATCACAGGCGTTGCACATTTAACCTCTGACCAACCAGCTGATTGCCGCAACTACTTGCACTTGATCATCGAATGCGATTTTTCTTAGCGGGACAGAGACTGCCACTCTTCTTTTACTCAAGTGTGACTGAGCCAATAGGCAGCACGGTGGCATGGTGGTTAGCAGTTGCCTCACAGCAAGAAGTTCCTGAGTTCAATTCGACCATCAGGCCGGGGTCTTTCTGTGTGGAGTTTGCATGTTCTCCCCGTGTTTGCATGGGTTCTCTCCGGGTACTCCGGCTTGCTCCCACAGTCCAAAGACATGCACTTAGTGGGGATAGGTTAGGAAACTCTAAAATGCCCATAGGTGTGAACGTGAGTGTGAATGATCATCTGTTTCTATGTGTTAGCCCTGCGACAGTTGAAGCAGTTTTTTCTATGGTAACTTTCCTTTGGTTCAGACTCGGGGCTGGGATTTCTAAAATTTTTACACTAAAAATCTGTATGATATAAAATACGGGGTGGGATCAAACACTCAAATTGCGATTTAACATACTGCTTTCTCTCGTGGCATTATTTGGACAGTGAAAGAAGCAAATCAGAGAGCAGATTAACTCAACTGAAGTATATTAAAATCTAACAAAACAAATAAATAAAACCCATCGTGACTACACAATGTAGTAGTGAATGTAGAGAATTGATGCTTTTTGTTCCGAAAATGTAATCACTACAGAAAAATGCGTTGTGATATATCCTGACTGTGGGTCACATACTGCGATAGTATTGCACGGTGAGTTATTCTTGGACTCTCACTCATAAGATTAAAGAAAATGAAGAAAAAAAGAGATGAGCAGTTGTTTTGTCATGTGATGGAAAAAGGAAGTCTCATTTAGAAATGTTCTGCACAATATGTAACACTGCCATTATAAAGAGTCGAAAACAGATGTTGCTGCATCAACAAAGATGGCTAAAATATTGATGATTATAACCTTTAAAGCTTTAATTTTATTTACCTATAAACATGGGTCCTGTTTAAACACTCGCAAAGTCTGAACAGCTGCGAGAAAA
Organism: Benitochromis conjunctus; assembly: GCA_015052645.1. Classification (NCBI taxonomy): domain Eukaryota; kingdom Metazoa; phylum Chordata; class Actinopteri; order Cichliformes; family Cichlidae; genus Benitochromis; species Benitochromis conjunctus. Next base: position 3,917 of record VOQK01028156.1, read on the forward strand.
GAAAAGATTTTCTGCCCTTTTCTTTTTGTTTTTTACCCCCAGCCAGACTTCTACTTATTCACACTATACATCAAAACAAAAGACAAACAAGAAACATCTTCCATTCAGCACTGACAGACACATGCGCACAGAAAACTGAGACCAGCTGTATCTGTTTGAATGAGTTGTAAATGGTGTTTATGCAATAAACATTATTCAGACATTAGCGTCGTGTGAGTGTTGTGCAGTTTGGGCAACTTTAAAGAGCTAATTAGCAGATAGTTAAGCCTCATGCTGAGTGTGAGATAAACTAAGTGGAAATGGCAATAGACCAAAGGCACACTCCAAGCCAACAATAGGAACAGTCATCAAAAAAAGGAAGATTTTGTTCCCCAAGAGGCTCTACTCTGGAGGTATTGGGCAATGACTGAAGCTCGGGCTTCCATAGAAACCTCAACCACCAAAATAGTTTTTCCAAGAGAACAATCATTTATCTAGAAATATAATTTAGATAATATATCTTTCAGAAACTGGACTAAATCACAGATTTGACTGCTATAAAAATGGTGGCACAGGCAGTTCTCATCTGGGTCCTGCCTATCAAGTCTAAACCAGCAGTGAGCAATGAACAAATCTGGGCGATCTCTCTTTCAACATAAGTGCGCTAAGCATGACATCCATTCTCCTCTCCAGAGTGAAGCTGGATCCCCCATGTCAGGGAGCCGGAGCTCTGCCAAAAACCTCCATTAGACCAAAGTGACGACAGCACATTTGAATCTATTAAAGCTATCTGTTTTCCCCTCTGCTGCTCGACATCTCACAGATTGTTCATTTGATTCACAAACTGCTCTTTCTCAAGCTGCTGGCATTTACTTTCCTAATTTTAAACTGCTTACAGCTGCTTTTTTTTTAATCAATCTAGGACATCACAAAAATACAATGAAGCTCAGATATTTACATACTTAAGCAACACCATGACAATTAATTCTTGGGAAACTTCTTTCACCCGTAATATTTAAAAAAACGTCCACAACTTATGCCACATGTGGCACGACTAGAAAAATAACACCTCTGCCAGGCTCTGGAGACAACAAAACAACTAAAAATAAAATGACAAAATTCTTGAAATAGCTTCTTGACTTTAATGCGAGAATTTCGTCATTATTTTTCATTTTGATTACAGACGAGACAACCAACTTAACAAGAAACACTGATGGAGGCCAGCTGTTTCAAAATTACACCCTTAAGGTTCTCAGTGAAGAGTCCTTTGAGACAAAGCCTCTTCGATAAATAAAATGTCCTTTAAGGCCATCACATTCATATGTAAGATCTTACATAAATCCAGTCAGGAAATGTATTTTGCATTTGTTGACCTTTTGAAGATGTCCATGAGGTAAGATAATGATCTGTTTCTCCTTTGTATCTGGTTGTACAACAGGCTTGGGCAATGTCCAGATATAACAGCAATGGCAAGGCTAACAGGCTGATGTTTAGGAGGTTAACTATATTTACCATCTTGTTTAGACTGTTAGCATGCTGAGCAATGTCATTAGCTTTGGTCTTTCACTATAAACCAAAGCCAAGGCCATATATACATTTTTTACTTGATCCCACTACTGAGAAATTTAGGAGAAGACTTTAGTCTATAAGACTCAAGTTTGTTCATTCATTGTAGTCCATGCTGGACTTACACACTGGACCAATTAATTGACTGGTGTTGTGATTTTCACAATAATGTTGCTAAAAACCTGCACAGAGATACAAATTGCAATAAAAAAATAGCTTAATATCTAGCAAAGACCTACTACTAATCTTGTGTACTCAATACACATTTAAACTACAGAATCACTGTTTGAACAGTTGGACATTCTGTAGAAGTAGTTGTAATAATTAGTTAATTACTTATTCTGTTTCAACAACTAGTTACAGCACAAACCTTACTAGGGAAGCTGAGCCAGAACCTGTAGCACCTGAGTCACAGGTAGTCAGCTATCTGATGCATTACTGGCCTTCTGGATAATGTAAGCCAGACAATGTCAGGGGAATCAGGTTAGAGTAGAACGGTTTCCTTGCATACATGTAACAAACAACAGGTGACAGTCTATCTCATTGCTGGAAATACTCTATTTTGATCATGGATGGTTGGCTAGGTAGCGCATACAGGAGGCAGGACACATCACATCCACCAGACTCACTATCTTCTGTATTTAATGCTTAATGTCCAATCAGAGGTGCAACTGCATGAGCACACATAGAAATAGCTTTACTAGATCACTACACAAATGCAAAAGATTTCTCATGTAAATAGTCTAAAAACCTTTTATTTCAAACTAGCCTTGTGTAATTAGCATTGTATACATTTTATTTGCTATTTAGTTTTTTGTCTTATTAGTGTGAGAAATCTGCTAACTACTTTAACCACTGATGTGATGAACTTTGTAAACATGTATGACAGTTGCAGTGTCTCTATGTGTTGAGGATTAAGGGTATGTGTATGTGCATCTACACTCCTGTGCACTTGTGTGTTAATCCTGAGTGAAAGGCTATGTTTTCTGCACAGGAAGGCAGCGGAGGGACTCCCCGGAGGGCCTCTGTGTGCCGGCCCTGTAAGCCTGTGTGAATGAGCCTGAATTCGCAGGCTCCCCACGAGGACGCACGGCCAATTAAGCTGACAGTCAGAGGCCCATTGACCAGTCACAGAGATTAAACGCCGGGCCATCTCGGTGGCTAAAACCACCTGCAGGATGGAGGGAATGATGGAGAACCAGAGAGGAGGAGGAGAAGGAAATGGAAAGAAACACGGGGAGACGTGCCGATACTCACTGTTGCTTGTCGCTTCGGTAAAAGACGCCTTTTGTCCATTCCAGCCTTTGTTGTCCATCTGTAGTGATGTGGAGAGAAGGAGAGAAGGGGGAGGTAAGAGAGATGTAGATTCTTCAACAGACAGCTTCTTCACGCATGTCAGACAAGTTCCTTCCTACTGTTTGGTCCACAAAGAGACAAGTGCTCACAGGAGGGGATGCTTAAGGAGCCTAGTGTCTCTAGGCCAGCTACTTAATTAGGGGGGTTGTCAATGTTTGGTAACAAAAAAAAAGGCTCCTATTCAATGTGTTACTTCTGCTGTGGTGTGTGCGTCTGCTTGCACAAACACACACAGCCACAAACACATGTGAAACACAAACAAATCATTTCTCAAATGTGTGACAGCTGAGGAGATGACATTGCTGTAAACAAATTCACCCACGCTACAGTGGAAATTCAGTGCAAGAGAGCTCACAGCGAACAGACAGAAAGGAGGAATGGCAGGACGGAGAGAGAGAAAGCACTCTAAAGAAAGACAACCTTTCTTACAAAAGCTACAGAGCTCTGGGTTGTCTGAGATCAAAAGAAAAGTAAGCCGTTTAACTAATTCATACAGAGACGTTGTCGGAGTTGTCGAGCTATTGCAGAGTCACGTATCAGCCACTAACTTTGTTCTGTCTAAATATTGTATCTTGAGTGTAACCAGACAGGTCTCACCTCATGCCAGAAATTAGCTTATACAGGGATACTCACTGCTTATTTCCATAACAGCAGACTCAAATATCTGAAGCCTTAGAAAACAAAACACAGTGGTTTATAGGGCTAAAGAATGAAACATCCAATGATGGATTTGATTACATGTGTGTAACATTTGACATTCCCCTGGAGACTCGTGTAAGCGGGGCATTCAGTGCGCAGAGCGTTTAAAACTTTCAAAAACTGCTTTGCTGAAGTCTCAGTAGCAGTAACTACACAGAAGATCAAAGTAATTAATGTCAGAGCTGAGGAAATCAAACTGAAAGGAAGGAAAATACTGGCCGCAAACTGAGATGCGCTTTCTTTGGAGCATGTCATGTTTAACTCTCCTTTAGCTGTAAGATTTGGTTTTCTGAATATTATACATATATGCAGCATCACATATCAAACTAATGAGCTGTCTGGGGAACAATTAACATTCTACAGAGAGACTGGTTATATAACAGTATCTCTATCTGATTCTGCTCCCTTGAGCTTAAAAACCAACGAGGTGAATAAAGATGTTGGTGATCAATGGTTGCTTGCAAAACACACACGGTTCAGAGGAGCTGAACGGGTTGTATAATAGGTCAGCAGCACTGGGATTTGAGATAAACCTGGGAATTGAGTATCAGAATTTCTGTGTGGGGTTGTAGAGATGAGATAAAGTCAGGGCAGCGCATGAAGTTTCTTAATGCATACAGCATACAGCTTTATGGGTACCATCGATTATCACCATTCTTTGAGCTCTAGTGCTAATAACAATAGTAAAGTGTTATTTAGGAGTCTCTGCTTAGACTGCTGCCCCCTGCAGCCCAGACCTTGATAGACAAACAGAAAAGTGATAGAGGAAATAAAAACCCATTGAAATAACTCATGAGGGTCTGTAATTACGTAACCTAAAGCAACCTATATTCTATACATTTACGTTACACTCATTGGCCACTATATTAGGTACCTGTGTTCGAGTGCTGTTTAACACATATGTAATCAGCCAATCAGATGGCAACAGTTCAATGCATTTATGCATGAAGATATGATTCAGACAACCTGCTGAAGTTCAGACTGAGCATCAGAATGGGGAAGTAAGGACATTTATGTGACTTTGAATGTAGCATGGTTGTTGGTGCCAGACGGGTGGTCTAAGTATCTAAGTAATCCACAAACTGCTGATCATTCTCTGTAAACCTGAGAATGGTCCAAGAAAATTAGTACCAGTGCTCTAGGAGGGCAACAGTAACTCAAATAACCACCTGACACAACAAACGTATGCAGAGCAGCATCTTTAAATGCACATCGAACCTTGAGGCAGATGGGCTACAGCAGAAGACCACACTGGGTGCCACTCCTGTCAGATAAGAACAGGAAACTGGTGCTACAACTTCACAAAGGCTCACCAAAATTGGAGAACAGAAGATTGGAAAAGTGGTAGTGTCATAATTTTGTGTAAACATCATGAAAACACTGATCCATCCTGGGTTGTTTTAATGGTTCATGCTGCTGCTGGTGATATAATGGTGTGGGTAATATTTTTTAGCCTTTACATATTTTCATAGGTTCCTTGGTACCAGCTCAGCATTTTTTTTAAATGCCACAGCCTACTAGACTAGAAAGGTGAGCTTTTGTCAATCCCTTTATGACCACAGAATATCCATCTTCTGATGGCTACTTCTAGCACGATAACGCACCACGACACAAAGCTTAAATAATCTCGAACTTATTTCTTGAGGATCGCAATGAGCTCAGTGTACTCAAATGGCCTCACAATCAATCCAACAGAGCACCTTCGGGATGTCGTGGAACAGGAGATTCACATTATGGATGTGCAACTGACAACATCTGCAGCAACTAGTTGATGATGTCATGCCAATGTGGATCAGAATCTCTGAGGAATGTTTCCAGCACCTTGATTAATCTGTGCCACGAAGAATTATTGCAGCTCTGAAGAGAAAAGGGGGGCCAGCTTAGTGCTAGCAAGGTATAACTAATAAAGTGTCCAGTAAGTATATATGTACCACCTCTTCAACAGTTTAACATGTTTTCATTTTAGTAGCTACAAGAAATCGGAACCAAATGTAATCTGTGGTTCATATTTATGAAACAAATGAGCCAATTTAAAGATGTAGTATAAGATACCAGCGCTGGGAAAGTTTACATTTCTAAAACGGCTGTGAACAAAACCTTCTGTATAATTAATTGTGTGATTTATTTTTTCCCCCCCATCATGTAAAAACTTTTAAAACTTCAAATAACATTCAACAATATACAACTACTACCAGTCAGGAAGTAAGATAAATAAACAGTTGCGCAGCAAAGTGGGAGGCTTGTATATAAAACAGATATGAAATATACAAGCTGGCGAAGGCGTTTTTACCTCAGCTGGGTTCTGAGGGACTGTGGAGGCCTTGTATCCCAGCTGTAGCAGCATAGCCTCAGCTGCATTCCGCTTGGCAACCTTCTTGTTGGGCCCTGTTCCCGTGGCAACCTCATTATTCACCTTCACCTGTATGGGAATGGAGGAAAACATGCACATAAAGCAACCAGTACACACATACGAGATAAAGACAGTGGCAATATTTGCTGATTCACAACTGAACATTCTGGTTTTGCTGATACATCCTGTTGTGATAATGACTAACTGTTTCTTACTTTTCTCTCTTTTTCTGAGCTGAGGCAGCCATGCAGTGCACATTGCACAAAAAGAATCTGAGTGAAGTGTTTGTTTTTCAGTAATCCCAAAACATTAAATCTGTCTACACAGAATGTAAGCAGAAATTTCCAAGAGAATATCAGACGTCGTTATGTTATCCAAACAGACAATTACACTGTACAAATAACATTCTAGGAGCCAAAGCCTGTGAACTGCCAGGCCTCAGCGCACTCAGTCAAAGTGGTCTGACATGCTCGCTAAGTACTCAACTGAATACATCACGAAGGTCACAACAGAAGGAGAAGGCAGGAAGGCCTCAATAAATTCCCCAATCACTAAACAAACACAATCACTCTTTTATCAAAATTTAAACGATGATTAGCTCCTCAAAAAGCATTTGACAAAAGGTGGAGACCTTTCTGAAGTGATGGCTTCAGACAAACGATACGAAAACAGAGACTCATTTGAGCCCTACTGCCTACCAAAGGAAACAATGTGGAAATTTTAGAAGATGGAGTGGACTGCACAAAAGAACACACACACTCACGGGGACTAATGTGTGCATCAAAGAGGCATGGAGAATAGGTTTGAGGCTGAATTACCGCCTGATGCTAAGAGAAGCTCTGTTCTTCACATGAAAGAAAAGGATTATGGAACGAGAGACTAAGAGGGAAAGTTTGACTGGGAGAGGCAGCCGGTGAAAGATGAACAGGAACAGAAAAAGAAAGACTGCTGTTAAAATGGCGAGCATAAATAACAGCAAGTGTGATCACCTCTAAATGCACATGTTTAGCAATTTTATGGTGTGAAGTGGTGTGGGTTAGTACAATACCGCAAGCTTTCCAGGAGTATATGTCGCAGAAAATTCACCCCAAGATATGCTCAAAGAATTTGCAAAAAAACAAAAGATGTTGAATTTTAAAGATCATAACAGAACGATTAGAAAAAGACTGAACGAGTGTGGTTTGTTTGGAAGGGCTGAGAGGAGAAAGCCTCTTCTCTCTAAAAAGAACATGACCGCATTGCTTAGGTTTGCAAAGTTGCATCTGAACAAACCACAAGCTCTCTGGATCAATGAGGCTCATTCATGAATATTTTCATGGAAACATTCTTACCCTGCACAAAAAAAATTATCACGTACACAAATTTACTATCAAATTTATTAATTTCTTTATATAAAGAAAGATTTTTGACGCCAGATGACGTAGAGAAAGAGATATATGAGAGAATTCTGCAAGCAGGTTAAAGTCCAACTGAAGAAATGAAATCAATTGTGTCTGAGGAAGACGAGCTCAGCTAAGGCTGAGGTTAAAATATGAGGTTAAAATGGCTAATAAATCTCTACCCAAGAAACTCATTGTGGCTCAATTTAAAAAAAAGGAAAAGGAAAATAAAGGACTAACAGACTAAAAGAAAAAGAACAGATTGAGCACAAGGAGCAACCAGATTGGTCACTCCAAGATGAGAAACTTAGTTCAATGGAAAAAAGAAATATACATCCCACAGTATCCATTGGACAGTGCCAAGAACTGCATGTGACAACACTCAGCAATGACAAGTCAATGATAGTTATCTTTTCATTTGGTATTTCATTTTCTTTACTTGTAATTCTGAGCATTTTTTTTTTTTTTGCTTTGGTGTTTTCGAAATAAATGAGCAAAAGGAAATCTGTGCTTAAACCATACATATGAACGCTTAAACACACAAATATTCATTAATATTTTTGTACCCGAACAAATTTAGAAATGTTTTGTCGATACAAATTATGAAGGTGTGGCTGTCACGGAAAATTTTAAAACGCATCTTTTTGTCATCGCTGCTGAAAAATAAGTGTAGGACAAGCAGCACAGTAAGTCAGACTTCTGTATGGTTCACAGCAGTCCAACATTTAAAGACGTTTTCTTTTACATTAAGGGTGGGACAGAATATCAAAGCAGCAACATAACTAGTCACTTCCTCATGTGATATACTTCAATTCAATTCAATTTTATTTATATAGCGCCAAATCACAACAACAGTCGCCTCAAGGCGCTTTACATTGTAAGGTAGACCCTACAATAATACATACAGTGAAAAACCCAACAATCATATGACCCCCAATGAGCAAGCACTTTGGCGACAGTGGGAAGGAAAAACTCCCTTTTAACAGGAAGAAACCTCCGGCAGAACCAGGCTCAGGGAGGGGCGGCCATCTGCTGCGACCGGTTGGGGTGAAAACTTTCAATACACACTGATGCCAAATATCAATATTCTCATTAAAACATAAACCAACTGTAAACTGCCTGGTACAATTTCTATAGAGATGAAGTTCAGAGGGAAAGTCCCAGACAACACGGATAGCAGGGGAAAGCAAATCGATGAGCTAATTCATTGAACTGACTCATTAAAAGTGAGAAGCAATAACACACAAACATTCAGTTTTCTCTTCTTCTGTTACAAAACTATTGCAATGTACTGCTAATGTGTACTGCAGAATCACTGTGTTGTGAATATTTATTGAGTTCACAATTGAATAGTTATTGAACTATAGCATTGTATGCATTCCCTACTTTACACAATGCGCTTGACTGATTTGTGAGAGCTTAATAAAACTTCTTTCAAAATCATGTCATGATCTGATTTACATAAATGCCATCTACATTTACCTGACAAGTTCTTTTAAAATTAAAATAGACATTTTTCAAGACTGTCCTTTAATCTTAATTCTGAATTAATTTTAATACGTGTGTAATAAAAGAGACCAACTTAGCAGAAACAGTTTAGCTTTAACTTGCAAAAGCAGGACAGGTAAATTAAAGAGGGCAAATTCCAAGTTTAAACTGCACAATGTATTAACTGACAGACTTTCAAATTGCAGACAAATTATTTTTTTCTTCTCCTGTGGTTTTTTATGCATGACCTTAAATAGGCTAAACAACTCTGAAAGAGATAACTGTGGTATCTGATGAGATTTCCTCATACAAAGATCCTACTCTGTTTACTGGACTAATAATAAACACCAAAATCACCCGTAACTAAGTTTAAGGGGAAAGGTTGCAGCTGATGGAGGAACATGAAATTTTATGAATACTAGTTTCTTAATCCACAGCCACATTCCAGTATCGTCCTGTGGTACAGAAAACAGACTGCGTGCCATCTTTACAAGTAACCGACAACTTGAAATGTAATAGCATAAAAAAAAAAAAAAAAGTTGGCTGCTCCAGTGATGGAAACAGGGCTGTAAAGATGGATGTTCATCTATTCTAAGCTTTAACTGCATCTATAAACATAATAAATGCTAAACAGAATGTTTCACCAAGGAATGCCGAGCATGAGAGACAAAGAGGAGAAGAGAAAATGGTGAAAGGAAACATGAGGAGGCCCAAATCATTATAATCCAACACTGAAATGCAGTAAATGAAAACTTAAAATGTTCAATTATACCACCACATGTTCCTGACAATATAACCACGTTTGCACCGAATGCATTCAATTATTTACATGTCTTCTGGTGACTAAACATTAACCAACAACATTTTTTTTTCCATTCTTTGACATAGTAAATAATAAATGCTGCAAAGGCAAAACTGGAAGTAGGTTCCACACAAAAAAAGAACAAAGCTGGTCAGTGGTGCAGGATGGGAATAGATTTTTTTCTGGACATTAGCAGGCTGTTCAAAAATGACCTTGTTTGAGCAAAGAGGAGCTGTCATGCTAACACAGTTAGGGATCATAATCCCTAGGGAAACCTAAGAAACCTCACACCCATGTTCAATATCCACATATAGCTATCCTTCATGTATGTAGCAGAAGGAGAATCAGCAGATATGAGCTAAGCTCCTTTTCTTCTGCAACATATATAACCCTATTCTTTTTACTTCCGTAGGACTACTTAACAGGCCACATTGGCAACAGCAGTGTATTTATTTATACATCACATTTCACACATAAACTCAATGTGCTTTAAAAAAAACGATACAATAACACAACAATAAAGACCTAGCTATGTAGGACTATGATACCTTGAGGCACACACAGTTATTAAGTGTATGTCTGTGAGAATAAAAAGGTTTTAATTCATTTTTGAATGCATACACAAATGGAATTGACCTCAGGTCAGCGGGCAGCTTCTTCCAAAGAACGGAACCACAGTAACTGAAAGCACCCTCAGCACACTCAGATCTAACTCTGAGAATAGTTAAAAGATCGACACCTGATGACCTGAGAGCTGACACTGAGGCAAGTCAGAGATGCACTGACGGGCCAAACCACTGAGAGCTTTATGAACTAATAGAAGGATTTTAAAGCGGATCTCATACTGAACTGGCAACCAATGATGTTACTTACATACGTGTAAGGCTGCTATTTTGTGGACAAGCTGAAGACGTCCTACTGATGATTTAGATAATACCATAAATAAAGCATTATCGTAGTCTATCCTGTTTGATATGACATCATTAAAAATAAAAGCCTAATTTGCTAAAGCTCTAACATTCAGAAGCGTAAAGTGGAAAGTGGACTTAGTAGACTGAGACAAGGTGGGTTTAATGCGTACAATGTGTTCTTTGTGTGTGGTCTGCTGTTAATTCGTACTTTAATATGAGAAAGTGGTCTGCTATTTGCAGGACGTATAGTTTGCTAAAAACTTGTCTGCGAATGTCTTTTCTTGTGGTAGCATATTCTGTGACCAGGAATATACCTGCATGATGAACTCCCGACGTCGGGGCATCCCTCTCTCTGAGAGCAGCAGGTACTCGGGCTCCTTCTCCTTTTTGGCCTGCTGGATCTGGGCTAGACGGCTGATTGGGTTCATGCCCTGTCCATAGTCTGGTCCTGTCTACGAGGAAAAAAAAGGCAGTGACGATCTCTTGTAACAATCACAATCATTTATTCTGCCGAGCTTCCCTGATAGCAGGTGTGTGCGTGTTGGTTCACTTTATTAAAGTACCTTGAGGATGGTCTTGGTTCGTTTCTTGTAGTGTGTCTTGGGTTTTTCCACAGTGGGTATGGAGGGAAGCTTCTTCAGGTCCTGCAGGATGGACAGAGCGGCACGTTTCTTGGACAGCTTCTTGCTGTTGCCCTCACCCTCGGCAGAGAACTCCCCCACAGTGACACGGGTCAGGAAGCTTTTCATGTGTGGGGGCCCACTCTCCTTCAACACCTGGAAAGGTTTTTTGTAGAAACACAGATGGGAAGGTTTTTTCTTCATAAAAGAGAAATTAAGTAAAAATTATAATACAAAATCAGAATTTATAAGTGTGGGTTTTTTTTCCCTATGCGTGATATGAGTGTGTGCAAAGCTTTCTGTGAGCAGCTACACCAGGTGGTCCAAAACATCTGCTCTCGATGGTCACACACTGCTACCCACCCATATGTGGGTGTGTTATCCATATACAAAACACTCAGAACTGAACAACACTTGCGCACAAA
>VOQK01028157.1:22643-38426 GCA_015052645.1 Benitochromis conjunctus
CATTCATAGGATTCGATCTTTGGCTGCATTTATGCCTTATATCCTTCCCTCAGGAGACACATCTCATTGATTCCAGTGTGTTTGGGAACATCATTGCTATGTGGAAAATACCCAGCTCTCTTAAACCTGCACATTTTAGCAGATAATCAATTGTATAAATCTCCTGGGTGACATTACACAGTGGTGGGACATAATATCAGGTAGTGAATGTGAGATTTAAAAAAAAAAAATCACTGTTGGCTTTAAAAATGTGCTAGATGTCACCATTAATTTTTTTTTTCTGTTAATGGTATCTTCAGTTGAGTCTTGAAGTGTGAAATCATACAAAGTAGTGCTAAATCTTTTTTTTCCTTTTGTATTTTTGTGTTTTGTAATTATTTTACTTCTTTTTTTGTTAAGATTATGTCCTACAAACTGAATTATCATATTGGCCTTTTGTCTTTGTTTAAAACAAGTTCTTCAGGTTGCAGTTATTTAAGCTTAAGGTTCATGGACTACCAACGTGAATTACAGATCTATCTCTTCAGTTTGCTTGTGCTGTTTATGGTGACTAGCTTAATTATTCAAGTACCGGTGCAGGTTCCAGCCAATCTGATCTAAATAATCCAAACGATGGAGTCAATTAGACCCCATGTCTACAATACTGGTCAAAGAATTCCATTAATTATTACTTCAATCTTAAATATGATCAATCTCAGCTGTTATAGGTAATTATAGGCCAATCCCTATCCCCATCTTCCTTTTATGTCTAAAATCCTTGATAGTTGTGAAAAAGCCAACTGATCAGGTGCAGAGGATTGGTTTATTTGAAGAGTCTCAGTCAGGATTCAGAATTCATCAAAATACAGAAACAACATAAGCGAAGGTTATGGATGACATTTGTTTTGCCTTTTGTACGTACAACATGCCGTATGCATTAAAAGTATTGCACTGCGGTGGTTTGAATCATATCTATCTAACAGACTCCAATTTGTTCATGGTGAGTTTTTTCACACACTAAGGTTAATTATGGAGTTCCACAGGGTTCTGTGCTGGCAACATTTACATTATAAATGCTTCACTTAGCCAGTATTATTAGACGGCATCTCATAAATTTTCATTGCTATGCAGATGACGACCAGCTTTATCTATCTAGAAAGCCAGATGATACACACTAATTAGTTAAATTAGAGGAATATCTTAAAGACATCAAGCCCTCGATGACCTCTAATTTCCTGCTTTCCTAAAATTCTTAGAAACATGGTACCTAACCAGATACTTACACTGGATAGCATTACCTTGGCCTCCCGTGACACTATGAGGGATCTTTAAGTCTTTTTTTGACCATGATTTTTCTCTCAGTGTGCTTAATAAACAAATATGTAGGACTGCTTTCTTGCATTTGCGCAATATCTCTATTATTAGAAAAATTCTGAATCAGAGTGATAATGAAGCACTAGTTTATGCATTAAATACTTCTAGGCTGGACTACTGTATTTATTACTGTCAGGTTGCTCTAAAAGCTCTACAAATACTTCAACTGATCCAGCATGCTGCAGTGAGAAAGAGACAACATTTCTCCCACACTGGCTTCTGTTCATTGGCTCCCTGTTAAATTGAGAATATCTGTGACACTCACCTCTTTTCACCCTCTATGTATACAGGATTTTGGATTTTTATCATTAGCTATTTTTAAAGTCTATCCACAGGTTGTTTTTTGTCTCCCTCGGCTCTCTTCTTTTACCCTCAACCCAACTTAATCATGGCAGATGTCTGCCCCATGAACCCTCATGTACTGCCAATGGTTTCTTCCTTTTAAAAGGGAGTTTTTCCTAACCACTGTTACCAAGTGCTTGCTCATAATCATTGTCTCATTATTGGGATTTTCTTTACATTACTGTAGTGTCTTTACCTTACAATATAAAGTGCCTTAAGATGAATGAAACTACATTTTAAAAGTGTAAAAGTAAGTAAAGTATCAACTAGTAGGTAAGTAATGTAGACTGTGAAATTGATTTAAACCATAAACGTAAAAAGTACCTGTTCTGGCACCTATTTATTCTTTTTTTTTTATTTTTTTTTTAACAAATTTAACTGAACCCTCATCTTTCATATTAACATCATAAGATAAATATTAATACAACAGAATACACACTTTATTTTAAATTAAATGCTAATGAATTCACACACCATGAACATGTCTTTTTTAGAACACAGGCAGAAACAAACCACTCAAGCTATTAAAAAAAACAAAAAAAAACAAAGCTCTGTGACTCGCCTACATTGCTTACTCAGATACATTGCTCTCTGTGATTTAGCCAACTGAATTCAATAACACATAACCAGATGTTTCATGAGCTATCAAGGGTGATCTCCAAACCCCTAGAATGAATTAGAACATTAAATGTAATGTTTTTAAATTTCTAATTTAATGAATGTCACCGAGCAGTCCTTACCTTTGACAATAATCTCTCTTCTTATTCTCCTGTCTTGTTTTTCTTCCATCTTCTTCCATCTGTGAGTGAAGTTAACTCACATTCTTTTCTCTCCCTGGGAAATTAAGCAGCTATACCTTTAGCTAGCAGGCACTGTATTGCAAACTACACAGGAACAGTTTTGTGTTTGTGGATATAACTGTTTAAAATGAATTTAAAATTATGTGCCACTTAAACAAGTTTTACTCTCTTTATTTTTACTCTGTTTTTAGGGATTGAAATTAAAAAGCAAAATACAAATACTTATAAATTCTACTTAAGTATAGCGATATAGTATTTATACTATGTTACTTTCCAACTCTGCTGCTATCCATACAAGGGCATTCAGACATCCAATTTCTTCAACATCAAAATTGAGAAGTTGTGATGAACAATCATCTTTTTTATGTGAAAGTACATAACAGTTAGCGATCTGGGCTCATGATAACTGCTAATCAAAACTTTTTTGCTTAGCTTTCTTTGAGATTCATTACATATGGTTGTTATGACAATTAACCTCTGTGTTGCCCATTGTTATTGCAGTCACTTGAGTGTAATATACGATAGATTGTATATACAGTTTTGTTTATGGGCGTTAACTGATGTGACTGATTGGGGTACTGACTTATATATAAATGCTGCTTCTCTGCTTTCTGTTGAAGGAACTGGCAGGTCCTTATCCTTATGCTTCATTCTCATTGCTGGCTTTCAGTTCAACTCAGAATTGGCTGAAGGGCTTCTCCTGCTTGTTTTGCAAGCTTTAAATGGGCTAGAAGGCCTTGACCTTTTAGGTCAGCCTATATAAGTCTCTTAGTGTTTCCACAGAGAGCTCAGCTTTTGAAGTTCCAAACCCTAGACTACTGAAGAGCTCTCACTGAATAAAATCTAAAAAAACTCATTTTATTCTTAAGCATCCTCATGCAAGTCATGGTTGTGAATCTTATCACTGCATTTAGTTTTTTTTAATTTTACAAGATTGTTTTCATCTTTGATTACTGGTAAACCTGATTTAATTTGGCCATAACTACCACAACCATGCTTTCAGTTTCATGGAACAAATAATATGCAAGGTTGTATCTATGTGTTTTTAGGCATATTTGAATTCCAGTCCCATTTCAAATACCCAGCCTCCCTAAAGTAACTTTGTCCTTTTAATTGAGTCAACATTTGAACCCCTTTGTTTTGGAGAAATACTCCAGACAACCATCACTCTGGAGAACATCAATAATGTCACAGAGCATGCGCAGTTTCACACTAGCGCATGAAACTGCCCAGAAACACCGCTTAACAAAATGTGTGGCCAGTGTGCATGGCAATCTCAACCACCCACGTTCACAGGTAAACTAAAAGCACTGCTTTGCTCTACTGTGCAGGCTTAAATTTGCAGTAGCATGATCCAACGTAAACTCTTAATTCCATTATTAAGCTGCCTAGACTGCTAACAAAGTGAACAAACAAAACGGCTTAGAGGAGGAAAAAGAAACAGAGTACCACAGGGGGTGGTTAGTCATATCAGTTGCCATACTTGCACAGGCTCAGTCTTTTTTTCCCTGCTGTTGTCAACACCTTGGTTTTCCCAAAGAAGGGTGTATTATCACCTTAGTCGCACAGGCTACAGTTAGGAAAAAAAAACATAAAATAAAGTAAATTATTATGGTGGGTTGGTGTCCTTTGTGGCCTGGGTATTCATTTCTGCACAAATGTTGAACTCATTTCAGGTGCAGCTTTTGCATTTTTATTGATAATGAGTTTAATAGTTATTGTGGCTGACCTACATTTTCTGTATGGCACTGTCTGGCAGCTCCAACACGATGGTTTTATTGTGGTTTATTGTGCTCATGCATGAATATTATGGGATACATTGATTTTGCTGGTTATTGTTTCCTCTTGGCTTAGCAGAAGCCCATATGCTGGCAGAATGTGAAGTCTACTGCTGTCTTGCACATAATTGTTTGTCTGTACAATTGGCTTTGTGGGAAAATCCCTGTGTACAGGAGGTTGTCCTCTTCACAGTTTCTCTGCACATTTCATAGTCAGGTAAACATTAGAAACATATTTTATCTCAAATGTGGTCATAAGAGAGCCTGTTTTGATAAATCCATCCAAACTGCTGAGCTTCTTTTGAACTGTGTATATGTGTAAACTTCGCTCCTCATTCCAGTTGCATTCATGGGTAACCTTAAGTTCAGGTACTTATCTGCTTCTTGCAAATGCTACATGGCACTTCATAAAAAAAAGTGGTTTAGTGCTCCAAGACAAAGATGGTAGATTTTTATACCCATGAGATTATTATCAGCTGCTGATGTATCTTAGCTTTCTTCTACATGTTATGTGAATTATTCATTCCAGCTCATTATGTTTTTCCCTGCAGTGGATGGAGATGCTTCGTTGAGGCGTGGCTTTTCAGTGATGCCCCACAGATACACATACCATGTAATGTGTTGATGTAAAAATAGCACACATTAACTTCACATTCTATGAGCTATAGCAAATTGAGATGCATCATTTTCTTGACATTTGTTAATTTTGGAATTCCTCTAAAAAGACATCATGTAAAGAGGTATTCGTTTATGTTACTGTAAAGGTACTGTAGGGCCCCCAAAGTTAACAAAGCTCAGAAAATGCTCCAGAGGTGAAGTTCAACAAGTGCTCAGTTATGTGTTTTCTCACAGGATGAGTCATACATCAGAAAAAGCAAACATTCCTTATTTTCTGTCATACGCTTTGGTCATGGTATATGATGTTTTCCTAAAAAGAAAAAGAAAAAAGAAAGGAGATGGAAGCATGTGAACATATCAGACCAGCAGTTGGCAACGATTGAAGATGATCTCAACGAGAACCCTGCAGTCCCCCAGCAAGGAGCAGATGGCTTAAGCAGATGATCTGTTGAACGCCACTCCTGGTGTGTTGCGAAAGCAGTGATGTGACTGGTGCTTACATAAAGATTTGCCATTCGTTCACTGATGGAGTTTGATATTTTAGCTTCTAACTCACTTCTCTCAGGCAGTCGCTGACTAATAGCTCCAGCAGTCGTAATTAAAGTGAAAGCCACCTGGTGAGCTGCGCTCCAAGTTGGAGATTATGTGAGGTTATGAGTGATTAGGAGTCATTCCTGGAGAAGCAGACACAGTGCTATTTTAACATTTAAAAAAAAAAATCCCACTGTCTGAATGAAACTTCAGATTGTAGTGTCACATCAAATTAACATGCCTTACATAAAGAAAAGAATGATTCGGTTGTGAGTCAGGTTGAGGCTAGGCAAATTTATTAGTGGCACATTTGTTTGAAGTGACGACCAAGAGCAGGGAAGGAAAAAAAAAAAAGAATGTTTTCTTGCATCTCTTTTCCAATTGGAAGCCCTCCAATGGATGGAAACACTATAGATCAAGGCCCAACAGGGTCTCTCATTATTTCTGTCTGCGCTCTTCTTAAAATTTGCCTTTACATACATTCTCAGTTTTGTTCTTTCATTTGTCATAGAATCTGACGTCTCTTAAGCTATCCCAAATTCTTGGGGTAATGTCATATTTTTAAATTCTCCATATTATAATCCATTGTCCTACTTGCAGTGTATGTGACTGCATCTGCTTCAAAGGTTTTTCAGATACTTTAAGCTATTCTTTCATATCCTGAGATGACAGAGATGATGTCTGAAAGTTACGTTGTTTACGATGTCATGGGATTGGCTTGATGAATCTTGCATCAGTGTATTTTCCTCATAGTTTAACATCTTCTTCCTGGGGCCTTTCTGTGCAAGTGTTATAGACTGCCAACTGTTTGGACTCGGGTCAACAGGGAGCCCAAATCACATGAATTATGCATGGTGTCTGCTCTCAGGCATACAGCCCTGTCTGTGCTGCCACTGCACATGCAGTGCTGGAGACGGAGACTGAGTTACAGAGATCATAGAGAACAGTGGCGAATAAAATAGATAGACAGGAAGAAAAAAAAAAGAGATAAGGAAGGGGACAGAGAGATATAGAAAATATGACCAAACACAGAGATGTACAATACACAATACGCCATTCAAAGTAATGGTTCTCTAAAATTAAATAATCTTAGTCTAGAGTTTCTCAAAGTACAAATGGCAAGGATGTTAAATTGCAACCCTTTTTTGATTCTGGGAAATGTTTACCATTGGTGCCTGATAAATGCTATTTAAATGTTTTCAGACATCATTGTGGAAGTGTATAATTGCAAACAAAGTGCACCGTTGCCGTTTCCAGCGTCTCAGGTTTTGAATTTGTATTTTTTATAATTGCAAATTGAATATCTTTTTTTTTTTTGATGCTGCTGAACTTCACAACACATTTGCTGGAAGGGTTCTTCCATCGTGCCATTTTCTTTTTTGGACTAGATCATTCTATTAATTAATCAAACACGCAACTGGGGCATTGATCGATACAAATATTAACTGTTGGTTGCAGGCCCGTCTCTCTGCGTGTTTCCTGTCTGTCTCCACTGTGCGCTGTCAATAAATAACTGATTAATGGACCGCTCACACTTCCATTCACTCCCACTGTATTTGGAAATTTCACAACTTTGACACATGAGCTGTTGACTTCATCAGCTCAGTGAAGCTATTGCACTCGAATGCAACAACCCAGAAATGAAACCTACGTTATTGAAGTATACAGTGTTAATCTTTGTTTTACCCATTTCAAATAGAACTTATTTGCAACAAGTTTTATAATCTGTATAGCTAGATAGCATCAGGAATAAATCTCCTTCGATAAATTTGAGTCAACTGACACTTTGAGGCAGATGGAGGGGAAGCAAGGATTAAGAGTGAGACTGAGATGCATAGGATTGTCCGTGTATGTTATAATAATGTAAAAGAAAAACTAAAAACTGAAGTATGGGCACCCAACAAGGAGGAAGAAAGTGTGAGAGAGGGGGAATTGTAGGGGGATAAAGGTAGAGAGGAGTATGTGAAAATACCACAGGGACTGCCGGACAGATTGGCCATCTGGACCTCTGAGCTGACAGCCTGACATGTTCCAAGCGCAGCAAACGTGGAGCAAATTCACTAAGCAGGGCCCCCCTCCTGAGATACGCAGCACATTACACAGGAAGCATAATTAGAGGCATGAGGCCCGCAGCATCACCTTGAACAGAATGGTCAAAGAGAGATCAATGTTCTGCTCTCTAAATTAATGAGGCTAATGTTGGTGTGACAGCATCGACACTCGGGATCTGTGGGGAATCAGACAGATTTCACCGTGTGCGAATGGAGACATGAAACAAGTAGAAGCTTATTAATGCCAAAGAAAATGCCTCAAACACATAGCTAGAACCCAAGAAACATGATTAAGGAATATTTTAATTGGACCAATTCATATTGCTCACCAATAAAGTCATTATTTTCTTTATAAAACATACTGTCGAAAGTGAATAAAGAATACAGCTGCTTACTAAATATCAACAAATTCAAGGGAGGAGGGACAGAAATTTACAATAGAAAATTATCATTTTCCGGCGTAGAAAGGTTATGTTGAAAGGTCCAAAACAAACGATCCAAAACTCGGTGTGTCGAACTCAAAACGAATGAAACACAAGCACACGCAGGAACCACACACAGCAACATCTGCAATCTCCTCTGAGGAGAGAGGCGGGCTGATTAAGGAAAGTGAAGCATGTATTAAACAAAAGTCATACAATGTAAAGCAGTGCTCAGAGTTATCTTCCTTATGAAGACTGTAATTGCAAGATTTTTTTTTTTTTTTTTTTCCACAAAGACATACACATTATACACATGAGAAAAGCCGATTCCGTAATGGAGCACTGCTGTACGTCAGGGGTGTTGAGGCTAGTTTAAGATGTTTTTTTTGGGGGGTGGGTGGGGGGGTGATTTTATTTAGAAGAACCATTCCTGGATCTGTTAGGACCCTTGTTTGGGAGAGCCAAAAGCCAAGAAGTATCCATTTGGCTCTTTGGTATTTGTCATTGAAAACGGCAGAAACACATATATATATTTATATATATATAAAGTACAACGTTAACGACATTATAATTTCAGAAAATCACATTTTATCCTTGATAGGAACTTTTTTTTTCTTTTATCCCCTCATTTGCTTTTGATTGCCCTTGCTGTCCTCCAAATCGTACAAGACAGTTGAAGTTTGATTGCAATTAATGACAACTTAAAAAAATAATTTAAAAAAAAAGCATATAAACAAACATCTTCACCAAATGTTATTGGCTGGGGGGTAGTTTGCTTTCTTCAGGCAATTTTCCACAAGCTTCAAATGGATATTCCAGCTGCTTACTTGGTTTCCACCAGACGACAGACTTCCTCTTTACTGACAGGTGCTGAAAAACTCAGTGACTCGTTCCATACATTTTCTGCTCCAGTGAGGCACATTTACATCATAGCCTTTGAATAGTCTTTCTTTAGAAGAAAAAAAAAGAGTGAAAAATGACAGAATGATGCTTCATACGGAAACAAAATATGCAAGCCCACTTTAAATTATACACAGATTTGTTAACAGAGCAATCACCGTTACTCGTTCAGTGCATTTTCATTGACGACTCATTGCTCAGTTTACACTTTTTAAAGCCTCTTGAATTTGTACAGTGCCTCGTTGTCCTCATGGAGACAATAAGCTGTTAATATCTATACAATAAGTTGTTCATAATCATCCAGTTAGTTCTCGTGAGTTTTCATCAAAAGGTCTACTGTACAACATACAGTAAGATTGTATGTTCACAATCATCAGTGTCAGTATCTGTGTGGTGATGAGGCGACGTGATGGAACGCAGCAAAGCCGATGACCAGAGACCACAGGCCAAAAAAAGACATTAGAAAATTTTAAGAAAAAAAAAAGACAGTTGTATCTCCTTGTGTTGGTCCGTGGTTGCCTTTGTTAGCGTGGAATGCCATCGTAAGTGTGTCCTTAAATGTGAACTATGGGAGTAGGATCCTGGTGGGTTCTCTGCATATGTCTCTCTCCTTGGTTTGTAGTTTGCTGCATCATCCGAAAGCAGTCCTTTTGAGGGTTAATGGATGGTAGGCAAATCTCCCAACCAGGCACCAGGTAGGGGGCGTGGACATGTATACTCATTCTGCAAAAACAGAAAAAAAAAAAAAAATACAATGAAGACCATTTAACAGTTGGCCTGCACCAGTTACAGAGGTGGTGGTTACAATGTAAAGTTAATTACAGTGCCCAGTGATTTGATAACAGTACAATGGGGCTGTGACAGTGCCAGCAAAGCAAATTAGGGTAAGCAATTAAGCAGATGATGAAATCCCATAAGCTTAGATAACTTAGAAGGCTGAGGTGGAGTGACTTCCCAAATGTCTCACAGAGATTAAAAGAAGGCGCAGCACACAAGTATTCTTTTTGAAAATGTTAATTAAAGATGAAATTAAAATATTAAATTAAAAAGTCATCTTTTTCACTTGAGTCAGTAACTGTTTGTTTGATTATTAACATACAACTGGATTAATTATTATAACGTTTTTAATGAATTATCATGGTTATTGAAAGAGAGGGATCCCCCCCCCCCCTTTTCTTTCCAGACTCTTGTTTTTAGAACGTGTTCCTAAAAAAATATATAGAGTAACTTGCATTATACATATCTGTCCATTCATCCGTCAACATAACCTAATCTCGTGTGTGTGATTGGACTCTGGGAGGAAGTAGCTGGAGAGAAGATGTAAATGCCACACGGAAAGACCCCAGACATGACTGAAACCCAGGACCATCTTATTTTGGGGCAACAGTGCTAACCACTACACCACCATGCTCTGAGTATCTTGAAGAATACTCAATCATCCAGGTAAGGAAATCACAAAACGGTCATTCCTGTTCATCTGGATGTAGTGTTTTCAGTGGGAGAAATGTTTTGTCATTGTTTGTTAGCCGTGCTAGTTTCAGTCTTTATGCAAATGTACTGTTTATAAGGTTGGAGAAACCTGCAGTCAGCTGAGACTGAAGAAGTCACTTGGATGAGCGACGAAGCATTTCTCCCACTGAAAACGCTACGTCCAGATGAACACAATGTTAAGTCTCTGATAGGCCTGGCGACCTGTGCAGAGTACACCCTGAGGGATAAGCACACGGTCACATCTAAATACAAGGATAATAAAAGGCTCATTTCTACCACACAGCACATTGGATACACTGGAAAAAGTAAATTAGAAATCATCACAGGTGAATAATTTGGAACATTTTAAATGTCAGTGCCTTCCCACAGGTCAAGTCAACCTTGTTGAGATGTTGCACATAACTAAGAGGTTTTTTTGACATTTTACTCTAACCTGCTATGAACTGATCTCCACACTGAAAAAAAAGGCAAAGGCAGACTCAGCCTTCTTATCCAATTTTGCCTCTGAGCATTTTTGCTCTCAGACCCTTTCCAACTTAACCTTTAAAAGAGCCTATTTGTGACTTGGATAGAGGTAAATCCACATTGCATTAATAAGAAAAAATGCTCAGAGTTTTGACAGGCTAAGCAATTTCTAAAGCTTCCCAAATCTGCTCAAAATTATCCCAGCTCAACTTTTTGCTGCTCAAGCTGAGATTGTTGTCAGTGTGAAGCAGATCTCTGCAACAAAGGGCTCAGACGAGTATGCCCCGAGCAGAACTTTGATTTAAACGTTATCAAACAGGCTGACAAGTCTTCACTCCACTCTTTATCTACCTCTCAGGTGGATGTGAAAGAAGTGGAGACAGCTGCACAAATTGTCATACCTTAGACAATTTCAACACAGCACAAAACAGAAACAACTTGCAGCAAAACCTCAGACTGTGGGTCTCTGAACACATGTGCTGCAACACAGAGACAATAAAGTGCACAACTCTCTGCAGACACACACCTAAACGGAAGGAAACAATCCTATCAGGTAGTGAGCTATCAGGATCATCCACTCTGTAATTTCTGCCATTAATCAGTATTGCAGACGTTAATTTATCACATTGCAAATGGTATGCAGAACATGCATGCCATTTGTTCATCTTGTAAAACAGTGTGAATAAGAGAAACCCAGGACTACATAATCAAGTCCTGGCGAGGTGTACAAGTTACTAAATATCCAGATTTATAAAAAATACAACTATATATGCATAAACGGGCACTGAATTTCAGCCAGCAGTCAGCAAAATATATGAAAAGAAGGTCTCGAATAGCTCTCCATAAATATGTATGTAACAGATGTGCCTGCAATCCTGGTAGATTCACAAATGCACTCAGTTGATATCCTCTTATGCATCCAATTGGCACATATAATTTTTAAGTTGCTTTAGCGTGCCTATAGTTGCTGCCGTGGCTACAAGCCACTTTGACACCTACAGTAACTCTATCCTAAGCCTGTTGTTGCAGATGCCTTCTCTGTTCTGTACCTGGGGCTGTTATTGCTGCTGCTGTTCTTCTGCTCTGTGCATCCCATAACAGCACATTCCAACCAAATATAAACTGATGCAGAACTGTAGTGGTCCTGATTATAGTTTGCATAGTCTGTACTTTGCATTCCAGACACAACTTGGAACATTACAGAATGTGGTCAGAATGGCTGTAATTTTAATCTGTATTCAACAGCTATTCTTCACATAGCTTGCTGAGTGATGGCAGAAGTGAGGACTGATGATAAAAGCCCACCATTTCCACATGTTAACTAATCAGCTTTATGTTGTTGTTTTGCATTTGTGCAAGACAACAATTACGTTTTCTGTAGTTTTGTTTTTGGCATGAATCAAAATGTCCTCTTTTTAGCACAGTTCCTCCACAGCTACTGACATCTCAGCTGAGCTATTGCAAAACCCATTATGGTCCTTCAAGATGATTTTCTTGAATTGCTTGAGCAAATGAGTGCTATTGTAATAAACACTCAAGCTCATACCTCTTCAAACACTTCCAATGCAAACAGCCATTAGATGGTCAGCGGCTTCTGAAGCTATACGTTTTATATCCTCACATGCTGGATGTCTAAGACTCCACCATGCAAATCACTTCTACTGGTGAAAAAACAAAAATTCATTAACTTCCTTCACAGCAACAGTGACGGTTGCTGTTACACAGCAATGAAGAGGTTTTGTCACCAGTCATCAGAAAAATGGACTTCACTTAAAGCAGTTAAGTATTTTCTTGTTGTACAAAATGTATTTGCAGGAGCATTTGACTTCTTCACCTGCTTGCTAAAACCTCTGCAGGAACTACTGGTACATTCAATAAAACAACAGATAAGTTGATGTGCTTTCTTTTCTAGTAGCTTCCTCAGAGTTAAAAAAAAAGATGTAAAAGCTCAATAAATTCTATATTCAGGGGTCCCTGCCTCCCACTGCTGAAAAATGGCAATATGTGGTAGAAGTGTAGCTGCTGTTTACTTACAACTGAAGATCACAGAGAACCTATTTCACTGTGCCACACACACACACACACACACACACACAAACACACACAAAATCTCCCCCACACTGCAGCACTTTCCAGGCATCTGAACTGACAAACTTTATGTCCACAGAAAAGCCAGTAGGCAACAAGATAGTCCAAAAGTGAGTCCAAAAATTTGAGGAAGTTTTTTTTTTTATCCAAATGATACGTCTACTTTGTCATTTTAGATCTCTTGCCAGCCCATAACCATCCACCCTCTTAGACGCTTGTGCAGTCCTGCTAGTTGTTCAGAAAAGAAGACCTAAGTAGCTGGCGTTGATCCTGGTGGTTTCAAAATGGACAGTTTCCCCTGAATACACAGAGAGAGACGACTTGGCGTCTGTAGCACCAACCTCATCAGCCCCCCTATACAGATTTACTGGGGACAGAAGTGATGTGTGGGGTTCAGCATGGGACAGCCTCTCAAGGAGTGAAATTCTGAATAGGCCTGGCACAGACATCTAGGGCTGTCTGCTGTAGTGGCATGCATTACTTTGAAACACAAAGCATGTCCCCAAAAGTAGTACTGTATGAAGGCTCATGATTTATTCATAGCGAATGAAGTCCCACATTCCAACTCATGTACTAAACAGTTGTGGAATATATTGTTGATAAGTATGCCCAGTACTCTAATCGTTTACTGTCACTCTCGATAGCAGTGAAATTAATTTTCAAATGAAGCCTGCTTGTACAAGAGTGCTTCATAATCAATCTAAGTGTGACTTAATAATTTCTAGAAAAATTATGGATACAACCAGAGCCCATAAGTGTGAGCCCTTTGCTTGTTTGCTTTCTTTTACTTGGGTGAAATAAGTATCGCACTACTCCAACACAGCTATGAATAAATTCAAGCTAGCAAGAAGGTTTCAGGGTTTCAATCTGCTGGCTGGGGTTTTTGGTGTGGAGTTTGTATGCTCCCCTAAGCTTGCATGGGTTCTCTCTGGGTATTCTGATTTCCACCCACAGTGTAAAGATATGCATATAAGGTTAATTGGCGATTTTCTATTGGTCATAGATGTGAATGTGGTTGTCTCTATGTATTAGCCCTGTGATGGACTAACAACCTGCCCACAGTATACCCTGTCTCTCACGCAATGACAGCTGGGATAGGGGCCAGCCCCGCTGTATCTCTAAATTGCATAATTGGTAAAGAGTTTCCATGGCCTTCTGTGTTTGATTAGTAGTTAAAAATGAGTTGTTCCAAAAATTACTAGGTTGTTAAAGTGTGTACAGACGTATTTAATCAACATGTATCTTTATATATTTATTTTTGTGTTGTGTACTTCGTGATCTTGGCACAAAAATCTAATCCATGGTGAAAGTCATGATTTTTAATTTTAAGGTCGTAACTAGAAGATTTGAAAATAAAGATCAATTATATTTGTGCCTGTCTTTTAAGGCTGCTGGTTTTGAATTATCAGTTATATTTAATTTCAGTATATAATTTTAACAGTCTAAATGCATTTGGATGAGTATTAGATTCAGAGAGAATGCAATGCTAAAATATTGACACTAACAGACTGAACAGACTTCAAAAAAAGCACAAAGGGGAAGCTAGAATAAAGCACATTTTTGTAGGGTTTTTTTTAGGCTACAAATACATCTAATCTAGTCCTAAAATCATAATTAGACTACCACTAGGCCTACAGTTTTAATAATAGTTGAACCTTTAATCAAGTTTTTTGAAGGTAATATGAGTGTCCAATGTCTTCTGTTGTTAAGGATTGTTTTATGATTTTTCTATGATGAACTGACATGTGTTTTAATCCAACCTTTGAGCAAGCTTTCTACACGCTGTGCAGTGGTTTCATATTAGGCTTGCTTCTGTCTTTCGTCTCTGTTCACTGACATGCGATTGCTTTTTTCACCATTTGGACCTCAGTGTCAGAAGAAAGCCAGTACAATAATTTCATTTTAGAGACCTAGCGAATGTTTCCGGTCTAGTTCCAAAACCCTCTCTCTCTTAACTTTCACACTGACCCACAGCATAACCCCCATCTCTGTGGATTTGTGACTGATGATTTCACCATTCCTATATCATCTCTTCCACACACACACAGGCACACACTTGCATCCTCCCGCATTCACCTGTAAAGCCTATATTCTTGCTCACTAGTTAGGATTTATAATTGATACTTTATGTTGTGAGGGAATGTACTGGCTGTGAGTGCTGTGAGAGTGAGTTGTGTTGTGAATATTGGCTGTATGGTTGCTGGTGTTTTTGTATGTAATAAATTCTATTTTATCACTCATTCTTGCAGAATATTATCTGAAACCATGCTCTGTAAACAAAGTGCTGCCAAATGACTTCATTATCTGGCTATTTGATTTGTGTTAGAATCATAGTTGCAAAATCAGATGGGTGCAGGATGAAAAGAGAATGGGTTTCCATTAAAGTTAAAGTTTGAGAAAATTTCCGGATAATCAACAAAAGAAAATGTGACTTAAAATGCATTTCTATGAAAATATCAGTCCTCTGTAATATACTATTTATATTCTCTCTCTCTCTAAGGCTCTGTGGAGGGCAGATGTCAGTTTCTATTCCAGGGGTTTAAACAAAAGTATTCTATTAACTGTTTTGGAATTAAAGAATCAAACATAATCAGACAACTGAATGACGAGCAGTTTCGCAACCACTTGCATTGCCACCTATTATCCTGGGACAAATTAAGCAGATAAATGATCCTGAGTTGATTCCAAGCGTTTGGAATTTGCATTTGGTAGCTGTTCACTGGAACTCTCTGTGAGGTCCGAAGATGTACAGTGATGAAATGCAAGGGAAGGAGGACATCTTTAGACCAGAAGACAAAGAGATATAAAAACTGTAGGAGTAGATAAACAATCTGCTGCAAAAAAAAGGTCAAATGGAATGGCTGAGTAATGCCCAAAAGCCTGGAAGATCATTAAAGAAAACTAAAGTGGATGATCACTGAATCCTTTGGCAAAAGTCATTGTC
>VOQK01028165.1:5026-19067 GCA_015052645.1 Benitochromis conjunctus
TATTGGCTACACAATTGAAGCCATCTTTCTGACTTGCTTAGTGCACATGCCTTTTTTATCTGCTGTGAAAGACTGCAATGGATGTGTTCATTATTTATCTTGGTAACTGGCACTGTCGTCGTTGCTATTTTAGTTCTTTTGGATTGACACTGTGCAGCAGACTTACCTTTTTTTTAGTTATTCAGGCAGCTGAAACACAAATACTCAAGCAGCAGATACAGTATGTGAGGACAGCTACTGTCCTGTGTTTAAAGAAGGTGGAAGCTTCACCAGCTGAATAACTTTTACCAAAAATATGCATTCATTTTTTCTTTCGTTCTTGCAAAAATACATCTAGAAGTGTGGTACACAGTGATTATGTAATACTTACACACTTATCCAGAATTATATATACAGTATACACAATACGTTTTCAAAATAATAGCAAGTAATGCAATTAGACATTATATCTAATGATGGTATGGCCAAGTGATATCAATAAGTGCGGGCCAAATGTAAACATCTAATAATATTTGCAAATCAGAATATTTCAGACTTCCTCAATAAAGTTAAAGCATTCAAAATAATTTGTTATTTGTTAATTTGCCATTACACAAAAAAAGTATTTACCTCTCTCTTATGCACATAAACTTCTTCTACTCATCATTCTACTGCCGCTTTACTCTTTAAGGTTTACATTCTCTTTTCTATCTCGTGTCCATCTACACATATCCTCATACACCAGGGACGTCAAATTCATTTTATAACATGGTCCAATACATCCTACTTTGATCTTAAGAGGGTCGAACCAATGAAAATCCCCTTTCTGTCAGTGTAAATAAATGTAATTCTACAAACATCTCAATGTAAGAAAAACAACTGCTATTTCTTTCTACATGATGAAGAAATGCTAATTTTTTTTTTTCCTGTGGATACAAATTTCTATACTAGATAGTGAAAAACGTGCCCTCCTTCACATTTTTCAAAACTATCCAGTGGCCTGGATTACAGTCTTTGCCGGGCTCTCTCTTATAAGCACACAAGTGTGACCTGTAATAACTCTTAAGCAACAAGCAAATGATGTCACTGCTGTGTTTTTTCAGACAATGATTCACCAGTAGATGTCAGGCTTCACACAAGTTTGGAGTAGAGTCTTGCTATGGGTTTAATTTGTTTAATTATTTCCACCACAGTGCACACTCGGTTACTCCAGCATGCCAGAGATGGAAGACAGCCACGACCGAAACTAAGAAAAAAGAGGACGAAGTCAGCGAGAGACTGCGAGAGAGAGACTTACGTAAGGGCCTGGGAGTAGTTGAAATGGGGAGTGACACCAAGGAACTTCTGAACTTCATCCATCACAGCTGCAGGGTCACTTCTCAGCTGATGGCCATCTATGATCATCAACTACACACAGATGCAATCATGTGCTCAGTTCATGTGCTCACATCTGAACTTTGACTTTTAACACTTTTAAGCTTGAACCATAAAATTGTTGCCATAAAATTCAATTTTTTAATGTTTATTTATTATTATTAAATTATTTAATTAAAAAATCATGTGTTAAGCAGCATATATGAATTTTAATTTGCATTATATTTGCTACATCCAGCAGTTTTTTTCTTTTTTCTTGCAAATGTCTTGAACAATTTATTTAGTTTTTAACTTTAATGTTTTTACTACTCATGCATCAAATATGCCACGCTAGGCACTAAGGGGTTAAGACCAATTTCAATTTTTTTTCATAAGCTGAATCAATCATTTCTCATTCCTCAAGGCAAAATCTAATCACTAAAATGAAGACACGATTACCACTGTTTCAGCCATGTCTTTTTACGATAATTACAAATCACAAAGAGCTGTTAAAAGCTAATCTCACTTCTTATTTTCTTTTTTTCACGTTCATGTGCATAGCCCTGTGTCTGTGCATACCTGGTTAGCAGGGTAGTACGTGAGCCACCTCTCTAGGTGTGTAGCGTACAGACCAGGGATGAGACAGCGGTTCTGCAGGGAGCGCAGCTCGGCCGGCGCACCCTTTTTCGCACTGATGACATCATAGAAGGTGAAGCGCAGCGCTGTATGGTCCTCGTGGGCCCTCTGATGCTGGAGAAGGATCACAAGTACCAAATGAGCTTCACAGAATACTCTGGACGAGTAATACGTTCACACCTTTTGCGTGACAGCGTGTTTTCATTGTGGTCAGTGATATAACATTTAAGCTGGCACATGGTTAACATTCATATCTCATTAATTAAGCAGGCTTAAGGAAAAGATATCAGGATCTTGTGACATTTCCTATAATGATATTCATAGATAAATATATAGATAATTAGGCTCATTAACTCGACTCCAAGCACAGTCTTGGAAAAAGAACTCAATTTTAAATCAATACAGAGATGCAGCACATGAAGCAGGCAACTGTAGCAAGTTTAAAAAAAATAAATAAATACGTGAGCAGGCAAAGGCATCTAATGTATTCTGTGTTTGTTTGTGCACGGTACTTACCTGATACCAGCTGTAGGCCCTGTCAGAAGGGTTGATGAGCAGGGTGATGATCTTGGCCTTGGGCAGCAGGGCAGCAGCTCGCCGTGGGGTCTCGTCTGAGGGGAAATAGTTGGCGCTCTTCTCAAACAGGAAGTCTGTGCTAACATTGGAGGGCACGGGGAAAAACTCCATGTACCTGAGGCAGTAGACACAGGGAAAATTAAGAAGTCATATAAACATATGCACACACTCAAGACGTTCCCCTCATGCACAAGCATTAATCATCACTGCAAACTCACCCAGCCACATTTAAGCAGTTTTTTTTTTCCCCCAAAGTCACTTCTAAAGTCACAAAGTTACAGCTTTTATCTGGGCTCAGACAAAGATCCTGAAATAAACGTGATATATTTTAAACAGTGTTTAATGAAGAATTTTCACAGTCAGGTCTTTATGGATGACTTTGGAGAATGCACCAGCTGTGTCTCTGTCAGCTAAGTAACCCATTTATGGGTCAATTTAGGCAGCCATATGTCTGTTGGCTTATGTTTGCAGGCTTAAAAAGATCATTTGGAAGACGCTGTTGAACTGTTTTGAACTGCTTAATGGATCACTCGAGTCTGCAAGACATAGGACAATCCATAATGACTTCACAAAAAGGCTTGTAATCTTTCATTTCACCTTAAGCACTGACTAATAAAAGGCAAAGACAACAAACAGTGGTTAGGCTGTGTATGTGTCTGTGTGTTTGTGCCTGTTTTTACCAATCAATTCCTTTGTGGTAGTTGTTGGTGTTGAAGAACTGGACCTCCTCATAAGTCTTTGGACTTGGGAAATTGCTGGAGATGGAGGGATGCATGAGTAGGAAGAGATAAAGTGCTGTCGTTCCTGGAAGAAAGGGCATAATTCATAACTGGCTTGTTAATTCAGCTCAGGAGAGAGTAGTCAGTGTGTGTGTGTGTGTGTGTGTGTGTGTGTGTGTGTGTGTGTGTGTGTGTGTGTGTGTGTGTGTGTGTGTGTGTGTGCGTGTGTGTGTGTGTGTGTGTGTGTGTGTTCATCAGTATGTGTGAGAGCTGTCATCCACTGATCCATACTGGATGAGTTTTCCCTCCACAAGATTTATATCTTGCTGAGAACTGATTATGTGAATGTGTGCGTGTGTGTGTGTTTGTGTGTGTGTAGTGATCATAGGCCTTCCCATCAAATGATTTAAAACCATTTGACACCAATCAGCACTGGGGGCTCTGGTCGTGCCCTCTGTCTCGCCCTGAGCAGCTCTCTTTTCACCCAGTCCCCCTCACACTATCTCCTGCACAATCCCGCTACTTTTCCCTCTCGTCTTGTTTCCTGTTTGTTCCAACATCTCTGACTTACCCTCTAACAAAATGAGGACGTAGCGGGCTGTAATTATTGTTGTTTGGTTGCTAATGTTGCTATAATGACCCCCTCCTCCCATTTGGGAGATTATCACCTGGTTAATGAGCAGCTAGAACCTCCTAACCTTTCACACCAAACAGCAGCAATTAGAGTACTTACTCAGGACTCGTGTAATGTATACACACTACCTTGTTTTTAACTCTTTGAAGGACCCCCAGTGAAAGAAAAAGGAGAAAAAAAAGGGAGAGGTTCTCTATCTGTGCATCTAAAGTAGATCACATGTGGGTGGAAGAAAGGTGGTAAGAGCCTCCTCCTTTGTCTGCCTCTGACAGGACCACAAGAGCGAGGGGGGATTAAATGAATAGGCTCTGATGTGGTAGTTCCAGACACCTGGGCACACAGAAGCAGTCTCTTTGTTGCTTGTGCATGTCTGATTGTGGGCTTTTTTTCTGCATCTTTACCTGTTTTCTGTGGTCCTATTACCATGAACTTGGGTAATCTGTCACAGGTTTTTTCTTTAGACCAGATGTCTTTATGTCGCTTGTCATCACACGGGTTCTACATCACAGAAAAAAAGGGATTAGAGGTTAAAGCAATCATGCACATATTATACACAGAAACACAAACATGCCCCTGAAAATCCATACCACAGAGGATTTGCAGCATAAAAAGAAGGAGTTAAGCATTTGATTTTGTTTTGTGCATACTGCTCATCAGACATTACAAATTCGTGTAAGCTTACATACTGTACACTCTCAAACAGTACTATTAAAAGCATCAGATTTGAAGAAAAAAAAAACTCTATTAGGATTAAACCTTCATAACTTTTTATATTTAAACAAAAATCATAATCATACTCAAGCACAAACAATTACAATCAACCAAAGCAAACGCCACCTAAGTAGTGTTTTCTGAAAATGACATTACTAATCTAATTTTAGATCATTTGTACATCTGAATATTTCAGGATTTCTTTTTCTTTTTCCTCCAGAATATGTTTTAATCCTAGTAATAAGAACATCTTATTACGCCCAACAGCACTGATAAAACCGTACAAATGCAAGCAGCAATACAAGCCCGTACCTGTGGGAAAATACCATAGCAAACACACCTGCCAGAGTGGGTTTCTTTGTTCAGGAAAGAGCTGGAAGTACTTGTGTGCAAGCTGGAGCGGCGGGAGGGTGTGAAGCTTCAGGTTTGTCCATGAGCGAAGGAAGGAGGCCAGGTGGACAAATGTGTAGAGACCCAGTCGATCATTGCCATAGTTAGATAGGTGGGTCATGAATATACTTATCTGGAAAGGACACAGACAGAGAAGGTGGTGGTGGAGAGGGAAATGGATGTAAATAGAAAGTGGGAAATATGTACTTATTATATTTTGTAAAATTGAGATAAAGTCAAAAACCCATTTCCCAAGTTCCCCATGTTTGTTGATGTTGGGTGCAGTGGAAAGCAAACAGATTATTTCTCAGAGTGTGATGGCTTTAAATTCCCTAACAGAGCAGCTGTCCAGCAAGTATAAATATTTGCTATCACTTTGCAAAGTGACACAGTCACTTTTGTTATGTAAGATTGTACATTAACTTTCAGCACAACACCGCTTTCAAGTACAAAGAGGCAAACAGATAAACTGAAACTGATGTATTCACCACTCCTAGATAAAGCTGAGGAGGCAGCACAATGCTCCTCGTAGCCACCGGGTGATCAGAAAGATGCACCTACACATGGGGGAGTGTTTCAGATTGTGTTCACGACAGTGAATGTCTGTGAGGAAGAAGGTAAGACTCAGAGGGAGCGAAGGAGCGATAGTGTGCCGGTCCGGGCTATCTGTCCACGGCTCAGTGCTTTTATAGGCTGATCAAAGAGACAAGCTAAGATAGCTGCTACAGACAAATGCACGCGAGTCAGTGTGCGCACATAAACTCACACACACATGCTTCTTTTGTGATTGCACAGAGCTTGAGAATGTGTCCGGATGAAACGGTAACATCAGCCATTAAGGTATGAATTATTTGTTGAATGTGAGCTTGTGTGTCAGTATATGCATGAATAAATGTCTCTGTGTAGAAGTATGACGCACGCACGCACACACACACACGCACGCACACACACACACACACACACACGCACACACACACACAAGCATTCCCGTGGGATCCAGATAAGATGTGTTGTGAGGCATGGGGGACATCCATTAGAAAACCTCCCATGGTCCAAAACCCCTGGAGCTAGCTGCTGGTTCTCACACACTGAGAGACAAACTACCTTGAATGCAAACACACACGCTTTCTCACAAAGTGACAGAAGAAGAAGAAACACAAGATTTGTGGACATAAATTTCTACAAATATACAGTATTCACACAGAGATCTAACAGAAACAGCCCTATGTACATATTCTCTTTAAAAAAAAAAAGAGTGACAAGCACAAGTCACTGAGGAAATTACAACCGGATGTTGGAAACAAATTCTGGTGACAGAGAAGACAGACAGTCCATGACAGTGCTGAAATGAGGTTGTCATGTTGGTGGTAGGGGGGCACTATTTGATAGCACATGATGAAAAGTCTTTGATAGCTTTGCTTCTGTGTTTTGACAGTGTGAGTGGATGTGGCCACAACAGGCCTGAGTGATGTTTTCTTATATGTGTGCACAGACTTATGCAAATGACAGCAGCTTAATTTGCTTTTGCACGTTGGAAGTGTGAGAGACAAAGATTAAGAGATCCTTGTACAAACTCTCTGAGTGCATGCGTGTGTCTGTGTGTGCCTGCCTTAATGAAGCCACACACACCAGCATGATCCCCATCAGTCTGCTGTCTCCTAATTGGACCTACACCGAGCAACTAGCGGACCTCCAGCATTCATCTCCAAGAATACACAGTGAGCTGGGGTGCTGTGCAGGGTAGCCAGAGATACCGACAAAGAAAAAAAATTGGAAGGGAAGAGAAGGAATAAAGAAAGAAATCCTAGGAACACCTGCCTACTAGTTTGACCTTTACACAATTACTGGCAAGTGTGGGCTGTGTGGGAAGGTGATCACAGAGACTAACTAACTGAAGAGACGAGACGACTGACAGCAGGCCGGAGAAGTGGAGCGCGTCTGCCTGCTCGTGCTCACACCTGCGTTGCTCTCACACATGAGCAGATGAACACACTCATCAAACATCATCTAGCGGGCTACCACGTGGAGACACGCAGCACGCTACGCAGTGTCTTCCTTGCTACCGCTTGAAGAGAGAATAAATCAGTGATTATCATATAACCCCAGGTGTTAAGCAGCATCCCCGATGTACTTTACCGACAGAGAGATGGAAGCAATTTGAGGAGAGCGGTGAGGAAATGTAGCGGTGGAGAGCAGCATCACGTGAGCTTAGCGGGCAAAACTGTATCCAGCAACAGTGTGAGGTGGATCTGGCTCGTGCCCTTTGCTGTATGGAGCCCCGTCTTCCGTGTCAGGCTCCACCAAAACACCCCCAAATTGATCAGAAAACATCAGAAATAGCACAGAATCCGTGTCATTCAACGAAACATCACTGTAATTGTGGCGTGCGTATCTAAACGCATCAATATAGGAACAATTGCTGCTTCTCAGCAGAAAAAAGCCCAATTAAACGACAAACAATTTACCTCTCATTTTCTCGTCTCCTGAGCATCGGGCCTGTTGAAGATGATGGACGGGAGCAATTTCTAGAACACGGCAACAATGCAAATCACTCTCAGTCTCTCTCCCTCAGCTGTTTTCCCCTATGGTACTCTAGATTGCAGCCTCCCATCCTAATTGTTCCCAAACATCTCACGCCGGCAGCGTGAGTTAATTGGGAACGAGAGAAGTTGATCTCCCATGATAGAGAGCCTTGCATTAATGAGTATTCCCAGAATGACTATCCGCATTAAATCGGCAAGCGTAAAATGTACTCTTTGGTCCAGCAAAATTCCGCAGAGCTGAAGTACCTCGGTAAAACCTTAAACTGTGCCTCTATTTGTTTGTTATGCAATTGTGCATCAGGTCTAGTCTATATTACCAGCAAATGTAATTGAGAGACGTCTAACCCTAACCCAATGGGAGGAAGTTTTTAAGAAAGAACTGGCCATGAAGGACTTGCAACATGGAAGAGATATAAGTAGACTTCATATGTTCTGTCCACAGTATCTCTCACACTATACAACTCTTCCCCAAACCTAGAATGAAGCCAAAGTAAAAAAATACTGATGCACGCCAGTGCTACTTCTCAGCCTCCTAGTAGATACACCGATGGTATTAAGGTGAAAGTCCTAGGAGACTTCCTTCTTGAGTTATCGTATTCCCTTCAGGCTGAGGTGAATGCCGGACTCAGCCAAGATTTTTAGAAGATGAACCTATGCTAACAATTTGAAAACAGCAACTGCTTGTCGGTCTGTGAGCCTTTTATAGCTAAGAGGTAAAAACTTGTTTTTCATTGTTAAAATCAATGGTTCCCAACATGGAGGGTAGGACTCCTAGACAAGATACTGCTTTTTTTATTCCATACTCCCCCCTTGTGAAAACCTGCTGTCTACAAAACTCCCACAAAGCAATTAGAGAGGTGATGGCTAATGTAACTTTGGGCCACTACCCTCCAAGCAGAGACCAGGACCGGTCCATGGAAGCCTGCTAAACTCACTCCTTTCTAAAGTCGGACTCCCAGATGATAGTGCCACTTGAAGTTTTCAATTTTGAGACGCTCCATCTGGAGCTGCAGATGTAGAAGCAGTACCTAACAACTTCCAGCATACATGACCTCATGTGTAAAATTGGTTTTGTTTGTTAACGAGAAACCATCTAGCATCCTTTCATCGGTCTTTCATGCTGCAGGCTACTAGTAGAATTTTAATTCTGTGTTGCATAACTTCCACAATACCTGTCAAGCCCTTTCAGTTTCAACACAGTCTACTTATAACCACTGTAGCTCTTTCCTTTTTTTTTTAAAGAGACGACAAGTTGCAAGATCAAGGTAGGAGGGGCTTACTGTTGCCTAAGTAAACAGTGTAGCACGATCGTATAAACAAGTCATTATGTAGTTAATATTTGATGTTTGCATTCGTACACCATTCTTAACAAGGCAACAAGGAACAAATTATACTGTATAAAGGTGGTATAGAGAAAACTATAGAAAAAAAAGTTTTTTGTGTTGTTTTTATAAACCTCTTACGTTTACTACTCGAATGTTCATTTCCTATTATAATCTTAGCATTTCTGTGAACAAACATTACCATGTCTGTACACAATATGCTGGAAGGAGACGTTGGCAGGCAGCTACAGCTATCGTGGTGAGCATTAGTCATCCTAGTCTGTGGTAGATTCAAGAAACGTCCCAATTGTTGAATGAATGAAAAAGAAACTGTTGGTTTCGACAGTGAGATAGACGGGCAGCGAGCTGACAAGTCTTATAGGAAACACGTGTGGCACGCTAAAACTGCTGTACGGCTGACGAAACTCCTGTGAAGAGAGACATAGCTTAGTCAAGACCACTTTTAAAAAAGTGCAGGGGCCATATTAGTGTGCTGCGCATAAATCTAAAGTTTGAATAAATTTTCGTGTTTCACTGTACACTATGACAGTTTTCAGCTTCAGTCTTCAGTGGTGGGACTTACTTTCTAAAAATGCAAACATTCTTCAGCCACAGTTAAAAGAAAGTTTGCATTTCCATCTGTGGTGATTTATATCTGCCGTGGGCAAGAAGCAAAACCCGGCATAGAGCAGAGCAACATGACTGATGACAGACACAACAGTGGTTATATCAGACACAGGATGAAGAGGAAGAACTGGGGTGGCGATGGGTTGCAAAGCAGCTTGCAGATTAATTTTATTTTGATCATTTTAAACTCATATCTCATACCTATGAATATTGTTGTATTATATACTGGAGATGTACTGCTACTCAGTAAATTATATGACTATTTACGCTTTAAATGATAAATCTTTCCCTCTTTTGATTTTAAATATAAAATTCCCACTATATTTTCCAAAATGGAGAAAAAAATCTAACTCCTGAACATTATGTGTAAATGTAATTGGAGCTGAGATTAAGTGAAATCAAATAACACAGTGACAGAGAGCGAGAGAAACGAGTCAAAGGAAATGAAACATGTCTGTCGTGTGGGTATGTCCCCACGGAGCTATCATTAATTAACCGTGAGATTGGTTCCCTCCACGTCCCACCCCCGTCGCCCATTCTGCTGATCCTGAGATGTCGAGGGGATTCACCACCTTCACACCTCAGACAAAGAAATAGGTAGTGTTGGTAAAATGGACAAAACACAGGTGTGAGAGAACACACCAGATAAAAAGAAAACACATTTTAGTCTTCACACTTCTCAAGCTCCTGCGCACATGTTCTGGTCCAGCTGCCTATAGCTTTCTTTCAGCACTGCAGTACATCACTAATGATAGCTCAAATCCCTCAACTCCCCTATACTACCCAGAGGGGTGGAGAAATCTGCCAAACTGGTACAGGTCCTCTCCTTACCTCTCACACTACGGTATTTGACAACCAACTAGGGAACTGTAAAATTAAAGGCCTTGGCAAATGAAATTCTGTGACATGGCAGCATGAATCAAAGCAGGCCCTGCATTGGGAGCTTGTGGAAGACGAATGAACAAGGTGTGCTCTCAGAAGGAATACGAAAATAAAGTGAAAAGTTAGTGAAGGCAAAATACCTCCCAAAAACCCCTACAAATATTATAATGTTAAGCAATCAAAGTGCATGATCTGGTATCCAACAGCCGCATCCTGGTTATTGACTAAAGAGGTATCGGTTCATCATTTCACCTTGAAAAGGAGAGTGCTTTGTATAAAAGCTCTTTCAAAACACACACTTTATTGACTTCCTTTGATATTAATAGCCTGTGACACAAAATGCCATTTTCCCAGCGAATCCACGTTTCTTCTTATCTGATGTGACCTTGTTGATGGTGCCAGACTCGGTGCTGTAATATATCTCAGCCTGGGCATCATTGCAGATTACCGATGCCACATAGCCAGAATGAATATGAACTGCTTTGCCTTTGTTCCAGATCTTCAAACCTCACATACGGAGGCTATGTCAGTCCAAATCACAGGGTATTTAGGGGATGTCAAGCAGCCCTCGCACTGGCCTCTTCCACACTGCTCTGATACAGACGTACAAGTGACAGCACCGACATGAAGGGCCATCATCACTGCAAGGCAGGCTATCCGTCGTTGAGGTGAAGAGGCTGATAACAGTGGTCCCTGTCTGTCATACAACAAGCAACCCAACACCATCTAACCCCTGAGGGAGACTTACTGCTTTATTATGGACAATGAATGGTTCAATTTGTCCCGTGTGTGTCAAAGGACTGGCTCGGTGTGATTACTTTCTTGGCACGGTAGTGACATTCATTGGCTTGGTCAGGACGTATTGGGAGAAAGGCCTCCGTCAGGCCGGAATGGGAGTGAGTGACAGAGAGAGATGGAAAAAGGAGAAAAGGGAGAGACATGTAGAGAAAGGGAGCGGCGGCGGCTTTGCACGCCTCAATGAACAGGAGCACTTCAATCCTCCATAGGATGAGAAATACAGTATCCTGACCTTGACTGATCAAGCAGAGAAACAAACCTACAACCCACCCATGCAAAGTCACAAAAAAGACACAAAAAACGCTGTTAAGTGCAGAAAAGGGACCAGAGCACTTGTTTTTTTGCATTTCCCTTTGTCACATTTTTAACTCTGGTCATACAGGAAACATTTAACCGACAGACGCCTGTGCCATATGTGTCCTTATGGAAGAAAACTGATATCTAAAACAATTAAAGTAACAGTGTAAGATATATTCCCAGCATTAGTTTGACATTGTGGGAAACACAGTAGGCTTTGTCACTTTTTTGCTGACAGTTAAATGAGAAAATCAACACCACTCTCATGCCTGTAGAGGCCACTCTAAAAACTGTTTGCTCAGCTTATGTAGCAATAAGACTCGAACCTTATTTGGCTAGTCAATCAACTCCAGAACCTTTAAAGCTCTCTAATTACAGTGGTGTACGATTATTGCATGTACTGCATTAGTGCACTTTAACAAAATACAAAATATTATTTTAAGCGTGATTCAAATCATGTTTCGAGAGAGAATGTTGAAACCACGTGAGTTTATTCAGGTGTCTCCATGCTTGAG
Source organism: Benitochromis conjunctus (assembly GCA_015052645.1). NCBI lineage: Eukaryota > Metazoa > Chordata > Actinopteri > Cichliformes > Cichlidae > Benitochromis > Benitochromis conjunctus. The sequence goes on from VOQK01028165.1 coordinate 17,009, forward strand.
TGTCAAACACTGTCAGATGCCGCTGGCACTGCAGAGAAACACACAAGGGGTCCTGTTAAGTATTGGATGCTGGAAGATAAGAGTCATCTTTTATAACCGGGACAAAATCCACATTTGGATATACTGGAGGGCCACAACTGGAGTTAATCTCGAGTTTAAAAGCCAAGATAAGGTGGTTCAGGTCCCATTTGGTCTCTTTGTTTACACTCCCTTATTCATTTGTCATTTCTTTTATTTATTACTTCTGCCAAGGAAGTTTGGTTTTTGGTAGCATGCGTGTGTGTCATTCTGTCTGTAAACACGATAGCTCAAAAGTTTTGAATGAATTCTGATAGAACTTTGTAGGGAGGTAGAGCGGCGTCATGTTAACAATACATCAATTTGTCTTTTCAAGATCTTCAAGGTCAGCTTCAATATTTATTGGTCGAAAGCACCAAAAACTACTTGGTTAAGTTTCCTAAGATTATAGAAGATCAAGTTTAGGCTGAAATACACCCCTTTTAAATCATCGCTGGTATAAAACGATGTCTTGATGGGTTCTTTGTGAGAAGACCTGACTACTGCCATAACCCGGAGCGTTACCTTGTGCAACACCAGCTCTTTTGACAAAACAACGCCTCTGACACTGTGGGACTGGGAACAACCCGATTTAAAGACAAACTCTAAGCATGTGCAGAGTTCTTGAAGATCTCCATGCAACTTTCCATCTTTTTTTTACCTTCGTAAATCACTAGAATGTCTCCAGGTAACAAACGGTTCTACTGGAAACATCACCACATACACACCCAGAAACACAAATACCTCTCCCTTACCTGGATGGTGGGCGGTGAGCGCTGTTTGCGGGTGGTTGTGGTAGACAAGGTGGTGGTAGTCTCTATAAAGGTGGTGGACATCTCTGGTGGTACGGAGGTGGTGGTGCGTGCCGCGCCCCGGCTAGTGGGGACGTCGCCCACCAGGCGCACGCTGCCGTTCACCTTGATGTTAGCGTGGCCCTCGGCGGCCATGTTGAGGACTTTGAGGCCATTGTAATAGAGGCCAGAGAGCTGGCCCTGGTAGGGCCGCTTCCGGTCGTTTCCACCGATCGAGATAGTGGCCTGGGTGTTGAAGATCGTCAACTGCCGGCCTGGCGCGGGAGGGAAAAGGGTTGATAAGCTTAAGAGATAGACGGATGATAATCTAATGTAACGGCAACAAAGCTGTCATAAACTTTCATTGCAAGATAGATGCGGTGATAGAGAACGTGTGATGAAATGTCTTGTTTCCCTGATTAAAAGAAGTTGCAGATGGTTTTCAAACTGTAATGATGACGCAACCTGGTTTTGTACTAAAAAAAAAAGTATCTACGAGTGCTACAACTGCCCTACTTTTTACCTACCGTTGAGTACATTTTGTACAATAAGTAGTTTTCAAACTGCCGACAGAGCTGCAAACAAATATACTTGTCACAGCAGCAGCAGTATCATAACATTTTCCACAGCTTCTGTTGTTATTCAGCGGACAAAAGCGTGGACTCGAGCAATAAGTACGGCATGTATATGGGGGAATAATGTGCTGAAAGTATGAGCAATGCCCAGTTGCTACAATTCATGTGATTTTCATTAGGAGAAGCCCAAATATCATTATCAAAACACACTGCTCATGCATTCCCGATGAAAGAAAAGCACAGCAAACTTTCACAATGCAGGAATCATAATTAAAAATCTCCATTGTATAATTTACAGACACATAACACCGCAAGCCCGCTACATTTTGTTTGTTATGTAATACATAATACATTACGTATGAAATGGCAGGGGCAGGACGTTCATATCACAGAAAAATGAAATAGCACGTGTGGAGTCATGCATGCAGCGGTAATGGGATTTTTTTTTTTTCCAAACCTGCCTTGTTTTACAGTTGTTAAAGGGACTTTATAATGAAGTTATGCTGATGTTTATGTGCAATGAATTTTAAAAGCAGTTTATGATATTTTTATGATGGATTAAGCACCAGAAAAAACAAAGGGGGAAACAGGCTTCTTTCTTTTTTTTTTTTTAAATCCCCACAAAATGTTAAATAC
>VOQK01028167.1:4913-20549 GCA_015052645.1 Benitochromis conjunctus
GTAAGCAATTAATCATTGCTGAAGCGTAGCGGTTCATACAGAAACACAGCTAACGTGTTACAATGTATCCTGAACTGGCTCGAGGGGTCATCAGAGCTGCCAGGAATCATTAATCACGGCATAGGTCAGAGCTTTGCCCACAGACAAAGTCAAGCAGCTCCATACATACATGACCCTTGAACAGGATAATTTAAATTGACTGTAAAGGCTACGTGTGCAGAAGTGTAGGATGAGATTGTAATATATTCATCCTCGAGGGAAAGAATAAAAAGGCTATGAACCACTGTTCTAACGCAGCACATTCATTTTATGCCTACTAAAAGGAGGAAAGTGACTGGGAACAAACGCGCGTGTAATTTGTCAGTAAAGAGGACTTTAACCGCTATTTTGGTGACGATTTGAGTCATTTGTCAAGAAAAAAATGGTCACAAACTGTCACAGCTTCTGGCATGTGAACATTGGCGGTTTTCCTTTTTTCTTATGAGATTCAAGGAGCGTTTGCTCAGGTTTAGTCATTAAACCTCGGAAATCTGTATGAAAAGAGTCTTATATGCCGAATGCAAACGCAAAAAAAATGAATTCAAGAATCTGATCACCTGATGAACGGTTGTAGCCGAACGTTTGCGTTTCTTTTCCCTCCAGCGATTCCTGAGGCAGATGTTTGCTGTTTCATCTGCTAAATGCTTTACTGTATTTTTAGCTGCTCACTGTCTGTCATTTAGTGTTGAGCAATGGGTTTATAAAACCCCGTTATACACTACCTCGCACTACTTTTTAACTGGAAACAACTGTCTCGTTGGGCTGAAAGTAATGTGTGCTGGGAGTGAACCAGAACTGTCAGACTGTGAGGGAAATAAACCAAAACCATGAGTTAATAGATACTAAAAAACTCAGAGGATGAAAGTTCTTTGTTGATTTTAGATATGAATATATATTTCGATGAGTGCCAATAAACACTATATAGATGATGGATTTGGCCACTGTGATGTCACCTGTTTGTTTATTGACTCCTGTGTTTCAAGCCTGAAGTTCAGAGCTTTGGCTATAGTTTTGTGAAACCGTAAGTTTAGAGAAGAGATGGATCTGACTGAGAAACCGATGACACCGCAAGCTCATGTGACAACAGCTTATCGATTGCAAGGTTGCCACCCCATAAAACACACCCTGTTTAATCACCCATTTTATTCTCAGTGTGGCCACTATACAAAGTGAACACAAGATGAACATATTCCATAAGATTTGAGACTGGGGATTGAGACCACAAAGACACTAGGAAAGCATTTACTGAGGTATTAAATCTGAAGACGTAAGGTCATTTTGTCATAGACGTCTGTACGACTGGACTTTGTTTTTCAACCAGAGCAGTTACTTCCTGTACATAATTGCAGGTTTAAGGCACTTCAGCAATGGCAATTCTTTTCAGACCTGGCAGCTAAGAATAGCTTTTATATGGAGTTTGTGTACGCACAAAACTTCAAAGGGCCCTGCGAAACTGCAATATGTTTATTTAATACTTTTCTGCAATTTTATAATAGATTTATAGAACTAATCATTTTTTGTGGTCCTATAAAACAAGATGTGGACTTGAACAGAACTCAATCAGCTCTTGTTTACAGTGTTTTTCCCAAAGGAAGAAGTTATGCTGTTCCCATCTCAATCAGTGCATGGTGACTGAGGGTGTGTCTTGAGTAGCAGTACTATATCATATCTAAGAGCTATCGATTGGCATAAATACACCGACTCTCTCTGGTGACCACATGAATAATTAATAGGACACTGGATCTGAGGCCACTCTTTATCATACGCAGAAATGCATACACAGATCTGAAAAACACACACACACACACACAACATTGTCAGCTGAGGAAAATGTTAATTTGGAGTTAGCTCATAGTTCTACGACATAGTTTTTGTGTCTAAACTTTTGCTCTTGTGTGTGTCTGCTTTGTGTATATGTTTATGCGATCACTGTCTTACTGCTTCAGGCTTCTTGTCCCTTTTTTTTTATATCTGTGGTAAATCATTAATCATAAGGGAACCAACTCAAGTAACATATTTCCCATGGGGAAGACACTGGGTGTAGCTTGAATAATGTAGCGAGAGAAGCAGAGAGAGGGAGAAAGGAGAGAGAGAGAGAGAGAAGGAAAAAGGTTACTTTGAAAGTAAAAGAGGTGGAAAAGGGGGAGTAGAAAGCAGCACATGAGGATGAGGAAGCTCTACTCAGACTGGCCAAGTCACCACTCTTGAACAAAGTTTTTGATCAGGCGGTTGTATGTGTGCCAAGCCTGGCATAGGGTGCCCTGTCTGTCCTTTACCACTGAGGCCCTTTGTGCGTCTGTGGCTGGCTAGCGCCTGTAGCCAGGACTCTCCGGATGCAACGTCCCCCCCAGGAGAAAAGACGCTTTTCCACCGTGCTCCTACAGCCCAGCCAACAGGAACACACACAGTCACTAGCACAGTACATAGGCACCCATTACCTTAAAGGCTGACAGGAAGGAGGAAAGAGAGCAGAAACCCTTTGAGAATTACCACTCCCTTTATTTTGCTTTCATTTCTTTCTCGTTTTCTTCCTCTCATTTTTACACCTACACACCCACATCCTTTTTTTTTCGGTGTTCTCTCAGGTCTTTTGGGGATTGTGCCAGTGGACTTTGCTCCCCTATGATGAATGATTTACCTAAAAATACTGTCTGTATGTGAGCACACAGCATCCAGGTGGAGGAACTTACCTTGCACAGTGAGAAATCAAACTTTTAGGCCACCTTTCTATTCCACTGTCTGCAGGTTAACCGCGACATTGAATATGCGTGCGTGTGTGCGTTAGCGCGGCAATATACAGCCTTTCGGGGACAAGTGACGCGTAGCTTGATTAAATCCATGACCTTCACCAGCAGCACAAGCAATCAGCAGGCGAACACATGCGTTCACAGACACACACACGCTGCATACTTAACACCTTCTCACACACGAGCGCTTGGCACGCGAACGTGCAATCAGCACCAGGTGGAATCGGTCGCATCATTGATCCGACCTGTTCATACCCGCACGTATACATACCCACGCACATACACACGCCAGGCGCCTATCAAATTGCATTTGAGACACTCTCATTTTCCTTACATAGAGTTTTGTACACTGTAATACTATTTACCACCGTGGCAGAAAAAGCCATAATAGGAATACCAGGACTATGAATGTATAAATAAATACATGCGTAATCTATATTCAGATTACCAAAGGGAAAGTCAGGAATTCTATTTTCCTGCCTAGGATGCAAAAGGGAAATCATTCACGTCCCCAGTCTATTACAGTAGGTTGCTCCCGTTGAGCGCTATCACGGTTTTCCCTCCCCAGTTTTATGACTCCACATAATGACTAATGTGCAGCTACTGTAACAGCTCTAGCAATAGTCATATTATATTATTGTAACTATTGCTGCGACTGCGGCTGTATATATTTTTGAGCCCTTGGTCGCCTGAAGATCTAATGCTTATATAACAGGAATGACAGTTGATCTGCTGTTGCACTGTGTTATTGTATCGTACAACCCTGTTGTTACACCAGTCTTTTAGCCTCATGTGAAAGGCGCTCACGTAGACCTATTGTCACAACATATTAAATCCAACTTTATTTTCTCGTTCTTTGCCACAAGCGCTGCATGGCACACTCTATGACCCACCGGTATCTGAAGCATCTATCTGTTGCAAAAAAAAAGAAGAAAAGATCATTTTTACTGCGTTGCTTGTATTTTTTGGTACTTGTTGTAGAACTGTAACCGTGTTCTCTGAATAAGCAGTCATATTGATTGTTCCTTAAATGACATATAAGACTGTTTCTACTGCAAATGATCAAACGAGTATATTTTAAGATCTGCCAAATCTTACCTTTTGTTTTCATTTTCACATGTTTTTGCAATGACACTGAAACTGCTTGGTTACATTTAGGCACAGCATTTACTTGGTTGAGAGGAAAAAAATATGGTTTGTGTTCATGGTGTTGTTTACAAAGTTTATATAAGGAGGCAAACTGGGTTAATAATGTAGTTTTATTTAAGAGTGGCAACACCAGCGCTCGTGTTACTTTGCATTTACACACTTGACGATCCGTAACTTTAAAACATAACTAAGAGTCAAAATAAGAACTTGGAAGAACAATAACCGTTTTTGGAGAAGGGTGGGAAACTTTTACGTTTTTCTCTGACTTCTCTTTATTATGTGCAGACTTCAAGTATAATTCTGTATTATTTGTGTATATAAATGATGATAGTGTTATAAACTTCAAAGTAATATTTGGGGACTTGATGATAAAACTGCATGACAGATGAGAGACACGTCCAGACATAAATTCAAATTTCTTGATCGAGACGTAAAAAACAAAAGTAGTCATCTGATTGTGTGTATTTCTTTTCTCTCTAGCAACACTGCTTTGTTCTAAGAGCTCAGCAATTTCTTTGGCCTGTACAATATCACAGTAACTGACAGAAATTATTCCCAAACCGGCCAAATTCACACATTGTAGCGAGGCGGGGAGTTCTGCTACAATTGCAACTACTAGCTTTTATCACTACATTACAAACAACAATATAGTAAATTGGTGTTCAAGTGTTCACAGCAAAACTGTTTTGCAACACTTTTCTTTATGGTTAGTAAATGCTGACTGTGTATTGTGTTTGTTGCAACGGCACAACTTCTTACTCTGTATTCATCTTCTTTCCTCGCTCCAGCATGCAGACCTGGCACCTACAAAGCTTCAGCTACAGATGCCTACTGCACCAAATGTCCACCTCACAGCTCCTCCCCACAGGAACAAGCTACAGAGTGCATTTGTGAGAAAGGTTTCTACCGTGCTGAGAACGACCCTCGCTCCATGGCTTGCACACGTGAGTGATTCGAACACTGTCAGAAGGTTCAAGCCATCACAGTCATAACATTCACTACAATTCACTATAGTGAAATAATTGTTGGGCTACGAAATTATTGAGTTTCTCTTCATTTAATCAGTTTGCAGTGAATAAAATTACTATGAGAACAAAAGAACAGCGCACAGATACGTGGTTCAAATGCTTTCTCTTTCGGTTTCCGTTCTCTCTTACACACAGACGCACACAGACGCACACACACACACACACATACAGCCAGAGGGTTTGGGCCACATATTCATGGAAAGACACAGAGAAGACGTAAAAAGATGAGGAGGGAAGATTGAGTGTGCAGGAGAAACAGAAACAGATAGATTAAGATAGACGGAGGGAAGTGGAGGCGGGAAAGGACATTGTCACGGCAGAGGAGAGAGACTGAACTTGAGAAATATGGAGGAATGCGTGCACACACACACACACACACACACACACACACACACCTATAGACTGCTTCCAAAACTCTAAATTGCGGCCAACATCTGTTTGTATGATTGAGTCAGTTACTGAATTCTTGGCAGGATTATGAGTCTGGATGTTGTATTTTTGTGTCAGAGCCAGAAAAATATATGTGCTACAGTTTTAAATAATACAGTAAAATGTGTACATGGTGTGTAGCTTCTCTTGTGGAAACTTTTAAATATTTGGTGTATTTTTTTGTTTGTTTAAACACAATGAAAATACTAATAATATATTAATATATTCACTTGTAGCCACAGCCTATTAAATGTACTTGTCACTATATTTAATTTCTGCTGTTTGTACTGTTTAATAACTTTGGATAGTAGTAGGACATTTGGACTATAGGAGACATCTAAAATGATCAACATTTCTCAACTTTAACATCCACTTGGGTTAGAAAAAAAATGTACAGCTTCATTGCCCTGTATTACTGCTGTTGTGTGTTTGTATACACATGCAGCGATTGACATGTATGAGTAACAAATTAAATTGAAGCTTATGGAGACTGAAGGCATGATAGTCAAGAATGCAGGAATGATGTTTCTACTTATAAACACATTAGGGTTTAATATGTTTAACTGATTAGAGTGCAGAATTTTTGAAAGGAAAAACAGGTTCAACGGCCACACACACAGAGTACGCTCTGTCCTCCAATTACAATTATTTCCTGCTGCAAGGAGAAAAAAAAGGACAAGACCAGCTCGTCTCTTCAAGGCAGCGTCAGCGAAAAACACATAAATAAAATAAAAAGGGAAATAAAAGGATGAATCAAAGTTTTTCTGAAGAGTCATTGTCACATCTGGAGTGAAAGTCACTTCTCAAAGTTACCATATAGCATTACAAAAACACTGATTACCACAAAACAAACTCAGGCCCCAGATTCTGTTGAATGAAATCACCAAGTGAATCTTTACTGGTTGCGTCTGTGTGGTAATGACCAGCAGCCAAACGGTAATGGCTCATAATGTTCCGAGGAAAATGGGGCAACAATTGAGTTTTTTTTGTTCGTGCGAGGACAAAAGTTCAAACCCCACTTGTTGTTTTTTTGTTCCCCGTTTTTGACTGACTTTGATGAAAGTGTTTATTTTACCTTCATGTCAGCCGTTCATATTTTCAGGTGAGTAGAAGCAGTGCGTTAACATTTCTAACATTTCAACAACCAGAGTGGTAGAAAGTAATTCAGCAGATGAAGTCATCTTATCTAACATTTATATAATTAGATTAGGATCTCAGCTTTAAGGGTAATGTGAGGACATCGAAATTATTGTAATTTAATAAACAAATACAGAAAACACTCCTCCTATATATGTATATATATATGTGTATATATATGTATATATATATGTATATATATGTGTATATATATGTGTGTATATATATATATATGTGTATATATATATATATATATATATATATATATATATACACACACATAGATATAGATAGATAGATAGATAGATAGATAGATAGATAGATAGATAGATAGATAGATAGATAGATAGATATGCATGCTAATACACCTTGGAATGCACTTCCGTTTTATATTTCCATTGCAGTCTTCCATTCTGCATATGAATTCACACAGAACATAAAAGCAGCTTATGATGTGTTTTGACAAATGTGACTGCACATTGCTATCCCACCACTAACATCATATGGCTCTTACATAATAGTTATTCAGTATTATATAACACTGACAGGAGCTATTCCACTTTCAGGACTGTACCCCATTTGGGTAGTTCTTACTTTTAATATAAAACCTAGGAAATTCAGAAAATGTGCTTGTAACAGAAACTCTTTAACTGCAGGAAATGAATATTTGTACAATTTTCTGATAAAGCCGCTCCATAACGCCAGTGTAAGCTATAACTGGAGTCTTTATTAATTGTTAACACAGCTTTTGCCAAGGGTTGCCAGGTTGTATTATGTAACTATAATGGCTTAGTTGTAAAGTGAGAAACCAATGTGTTGTATTGCAGTCCTCAATTAAGTTTTATAAACAACACTTAAAGTAATAGATGATGTATTCCACGTTAATACGTTTAAAGATACTTTATTTAAAAGATCCAACAATACTGTATAACAAGTGAAAACACCCCTATCAACCATATATGGTTATATATGTGTTGTCCTCACACTCTAACAAAAGCTTCATCCAGTTTAAACTCACACAGCATTACATTCCTGCAGCGCACAGGGCCTCAGGTCTTGGTGTGATATGTGGACTGTGTAACTTAATACTCTGTGTCTTTACCCAGCTCCCTGAAGAGCGGGTATTATGTGAGCAAATTGGATGCTCAAACAGTCAGTCCGTGACCTTCCCTCATCCTGGATGTTGACCCCCGTATAAAGAGAGACATTACATCTCGTTACACAACAACACGGCTCAGGCGCTTCGCTCCAGATAAAGAAAAATGTCTCAATTAAATCTTCACCGGGGCCCCCTGCCGAAGAGTTATCGCTGCCCCGGTAGCGCTGATCGCTACACTCACACATCCTCAAAAGTTATTTGACATAAATTGCCGGAGTCACATCATTTCCTGCCACACTCTGAGCGGGATTTACAGCTGATCCCATTGACTGGGAGCTGAACCTCCAATAAAATTCCTCAAGAGCCCGTGGGGCCATGAGACGCACCTATCTACCCTCCATCAGACCCCTCTTCCCTGCTTGCAGATTAACCATGCAAATACACACAGGTGGGAGGGTGATACCGACAACACATTTATGCACATTTATGCAGCTGGGCCGATATGAGGGAAGGAGTGCGCACGAGAGAGGCTGATTGTGTTTTATCTGATGGGCGAGATTAGAAAGGGTGGAATTGGAAGAAGAAGAAGAAAAAAAACCTGAAGGAGAGTGAATTATCTAAAAGTCTAATTGGAAAATGAGAGGTGAGTGTCGCCTATGTTCTCTGGAGGAAATGAAAGCATATCTCCTTATATTAAAGGGAAAAAAAAAACTAAGAGTAGTAAGGTCATTGTTAGCTCTTGAAAAAAAAAGTAAAGCTGAAAATGGCTTATCATTAGCGCTAAGGGCACTGAAGAGAAAGGTGTGCACTTAACTACGAAAAACAACCTTATGGCTGCATTAGTTACGTTAGCCTCGCAGATATTAGACTGAGGTGAATAAAGCGCATTAATGGCTGTGGCCTCTTAATGGTCAAGATGATTCTTGCTCAAGTTCAAACCTACCAGATGGAAAAGGAGTTTCAGCATTGGCCTTCAATAATCATCTTAGGTCATCTAATTACAAACACTGTTTTCATCAGGCGATGACATTTATACTCTGGACCGCTCACTTTCTTATTTGTCGTCTTCCCCAGGCTGCTGTCTCTCTCTAGTGGTGATGTGTGAGAAACGGGGACTTGCAGTCCTTTCATAACAAAAGTGTACACACACCATCCTGTGAACTCTTGTCTAAGATACAAGAGACTCATTTTTGAAATAGTTTGGGTAACGTGTGCCAAAGTGAGAAATTAAACTGTGAGCTTTTAATGTGCTCAGAAAAAAAGCCCCAACTCACATTTGTACAAGTGTCTCCGTTTTAATATCCTCATAATGGGGAAGAAACAACAGCTAGTTAAGTAATCAGCGAAGGCAGGAAGGTTGTTGGTTCATACACCTTCAAAATCAGGCACCTTAAGTATTTGTTTCTCTTTTTTTGGTTAATTTCAATTGATGTGTTTTAAATATATTGTTTCGCTTTCGATCCTTCACTGCCGTACTGTTTGTTTGCCTGTCAAAGATCATACCTGATTAACAAAGTCAAATAAAACTGAATTTACAAGCCGTGTTAATACTGGTTTTTGTCATTGCTTCTCTCATTTCTTTCATTTTCGGGATATTTTCCAGTAAAAAACAAAGGTTTAGTATAAACATAGCCTCAGGAGATTCTAAAGTTTTCTGTCAACATTAAGATAAAAATGTTATTTTAGGTCACTGTCCATCCAGATGATACAGCAGATAAGTGAAGGCCTTCTCTACAGCTTGGCACAGCATTTCATTGGAGGCTCAGCAGTAGCCACATCAGCAGCAGCAGCAGCAGCAGTGGCTTCAGGGCCTCCAGCTGGGGTTGGCTGCTGCCTCTGCCTGCCTACCAGCACTGAGACTTTGAGGGGGGGGGGAATAGAGTGGTGGGCAGGCCACAGGATTGCCCTGGGGCACGTCGCTCATGCACCAGTAAAGAAAACTGAAATTCTCTCTGTGCTAGGAATGCTTGCTGCCCTCAGCAATTTGATTTGACAAAGTGAGGTCTGGAGCGCTGGTGTGATCACTGCACATGGCAAGAAGAGGAGCAGCAGCGCAAATGATAGGTCAACGAAATCTGTTTACAAAAATAAATAAATAAAAACGCAGCAGACAAAATTTGATTTGTACCTTTATCATTATTTGCATTAACAGTGTGTGGAATTCGACAATTTTAAGATCTGCATACATTATATTACATCTGCTGACAGTGGATGTCTGTACACATGAAGTTACATGTTTGAGGACTTTGTCAGTGGATCTCTGTCAACCGTACAGCTGTGGCAGCTCTAAAAGTAAAAAGAATTTACACTTTGATCAACACATACGGACAATTCTGAACAATGTTCAAGTATTTCTTCGCAGTATGAGCCGAGACAGAAGACATTACAACGAAACAGCGCATGGGGGTTCACGCTGTGAAAATGGACACGTTAATGATGCGACTTTAATACTGCTCACAAGTCTTGTTTTTTTTGCTCATACCTTCTTGTTCAAAAATGTTGATTTTTTAGGCTATTGTTGAACTATATTAAATACATACGTGATTATTGCTTTTCCAGAGGGTTTATGGTTCCTCAGTTGAGGTTATTCAGTTTGAATCCTTGCCGTTCATCTCTTTGCCATCTACGCTCCATCAAAAGAATAAAAGACACGACGCTCGAATACTCCAAAATATTTAAACATAGAGTGATTTAGTTGTAAGGGTTAATTTTTTTTTTTTTTTTTTAAAAGCTCACTAAGGGGATTAATGTTAACCGTCTGAACCTAACAAACCAACTTCAAATTAAAACCATTATTACTAAAACTCAAAAAAAATCCTTCACATGTATCGGATTTTAGGGTATCAGTCGCCATTTACGGCACATACATAACCATACGTTTCTTACACTACTGCTCCTATGCCAGCATTACTAAATCCTCTACATGGATGTGTGAGTGTGTGCGTGTTTTGTTGAGCATGCACCAGCATGATCTTTGCTTTAAGGACACTGCTGGCTAAACTGAACTGAAAACTAACCTTATCATCACGAGCCGCTACAATACTGTAAAAATGCCAGTGGAAGTAACAGGTAACACTGGAAGCATTTGACAAACAGGCAGCTAATGGGTTTGTCTTCACCATGCTGATTCACGGTTCTACTAAAACTATAGAAGACCATAATGCTGATGTGAGGACAGGAAGCTGAAAGCAAAGGTAGCCTAACGTCGATTCACAGCCACTGCAGGGCTCGCGGTTGAACACTCCTTCTTATTAGAAGACCAGAAAAGTCCTGGTTTCAGACACAAACAAAGACTTCGAGGGCTTGTTTGTTAATCAGCCAACAGGCTGGCTAGTTGTTCCTCCAGAATGCAATGCAGTCTAATACATCTGAGTCAATGTGTCCTCTTGCTGGTGTCTATTTACTATTCCTACTGAAGTGACGTCCCTTAGTGGGCAGAAAGCCGGGGGAGGGGGCAGCTGCTGCCAGCAAACAACAAACATTAAACATGCTCGGAGCTCTCAAATAGTTTGAATGAGTGATGAATAAATAATAATTACAGTGAAGTGTCAAAAAAGGCACACACAATAATCGAGGAGGTCAGCATCAGGCAAGATTGGCACAAAAGTGTAACAGCATGCTTTAAAAACAAAAACAAAAAATGGAGGGAAAGGCAGAAATTACATTATAAGGAAATTAAAGGATTTAAAATATGAAAAATGTGTGTTAATGGGACTATGATAGGAATTAGACATCATGCAAAAAAAAGAAAAAAAAGAAGAAGAAGAAAAAAAATCACTCTAATTTCAAGATACACAAAATCGCCTCAAAAAAGTTAAATAAGCCTGCCGCAACCCAGTCGACGCAGCTATACACATTCCCAGAAAGCTATTTGGTTTCATTCAGTCCTCTGGCTATGTCTTTTAGTTACATATGCAGCAAGTATATAGTTGTGCACATACAGCCAGTAGTGGGATGTGTAGCTCGTAATAGATATACGCAAATTATTGCAGGCTTCACCTGACAGTCCAGCTCTTGCTGCACATGTGTCGCTGGGCTCTATGTGCTTTGGAGCTGGGAGTCTAGACTAGTGTAGGGCTGTGAGGCAGGCTGGAGCCTGGGAGGAGGCTGAGAGATGCTAAATCTGCAGCTGGATGGTACCTTGGACAAAACAGGGAACAAAGAGCAGATCACGCGAAGCTGTCACCAGTAGAAAGAGCGTGACAGGAAGTTGGCAGCCGTACTGAGCCAGCCCATGCCGTCAGTGATAGATCCTACACGTGTGACAGCTTTGTCCTGCTCCTGGGAGGGACTCTCATCCTCAGGCAGGTAGTCTGGGATGTCTGTGTTTTCCTCGACCACCACCGCTGAATCCTCCTGGAATGGCACCATCAGCTGCACAAAGTCAGAGGTGGGAATCAAAAAGTGAATAAAGTGCTTTTTTTAAGCAAATACATCAGATTAGGTGGTTGGCATAACGCTCAACTGTTTGGCAACAGAGTCTAAAACCACAGTTTAGGTTAAAATACATCACTGAGACAGGTCTGACCCCTGCTGGCTGCACGATAAACTGCTGCTTTCTTACAATTACTAAAGCAATAATCATTGAAAATAGTTATAGGGTAATAGCTTATTTTTATAGAGTTGGTAAAATTATGCTCTTTGAATGTGGGCCACTGCAGAATGGGGACTATTTGCTGCAAAAGGTGCAACAAGGACTAGTCATGTCTTTGGCAAAAAGCAAACTAGCCTACAGGCTGAGGCAGAGATGTGACTAGCTAATCATGTCAGTGTGAATAAGTCTCAGCCACAGGCAGGGGGCTGGACTCCCTGTACACAGATACACACAACATACAGCGAGCACACTGACCTATCAGCTGGAGGCTTCAGGGGGGAAATGAGTTTTATATAAAGGAGTTTAAGGTAAACAATGCAAGTCTAACATTGCTTTGATTCCCACATCTAAGCACTCCTATCCTCTTTACCTCTGCTCCATCCTCTGTCTTCACCACCTGCTGAGCCATCAGTACTTTGGTGGAGTTAATGGCCGTTCCCAACGCCTAGGAGAAGAAAATGCATTTCATTTCAAAAACAGTATACAGTGTGACGATACTACTGGGTCAGCTGTCCTGCACTTAATATACTAGGAATGCTTGTTATTTTATATTTAAAATATCAATTTTAAAAACCATTTCCAAGACAGTTAATGATAAAGCACAAATCATCCCATAAATTAACACATGCTTACAAAATGAAACTGGTATTAGCCTTGCAACAAAGTCCCTGAACTCTAAGAGATTTTCTGTGTCCGGACAGACGTTTTACCTCAGCTTTAAGGTCAGAGCGGATCCTGACTACACATCTCTTAACGGCCATCTGGAAGGTGAAACTAATGACTCCTCGAATCTTCAGCAAGGCCTCCTCACACATGCTCCTTCGAGTCTGAAAGCAGGAAGGGACGCAGTGCCCATGGTGAACAGAAGAAATTCTAATGTCTTAGATATACATTTCTGAGCTTAAAAATGTGATTTTATTCAATTTAAGTAAAATTTTTAATTAGAAAACAATAAACTGCTGTATAAAGCTCACTTTTGGGAAACAGATTATACATTTTTAATTTCCAGCTTCAACAGCGTTGTGTGTTTCTGCTAAGGGGGATAGAGAAGCAGCCCCTCAGAGGCCGTCTGTCTGCTGTAATGTAATCTGGCTAGGTGTAGGCTTCCTGGGGAGCAGCATTCGGGTTCAGGCTCAATGTCCTGCTGTTCAAAGGCTGACATTTACAACCTGACCCCTCTGCCCTCTTATCATGTGCCAGATAGACACCCTTATGATGTTTGGCAAACACTGTGATTATGACAGCAGCAAACACGAGGCTTTTGTGCATTGTGGACATTTGGTATGTGTCTGGACCTGACAGAAGCCTGACGATACGCCGTGTTAAGACTTCAATGGACTTACAGAATCATCCAGTCCATCGATGTGCAGCACGACAGTTTTGGCCCTCTTGTTGTTGGAGCCCAGGAAGAAATGGGCTTTACGCCGGCAGGAGGCAGCAGCTGCCTCGGCTTTTTCAGCCTCTTCTTTACCAGCTGACTGCAAAATCTCATAGATTTCTGAGGCCAGCAGTTTGGTCTCCCCAGGTGAGGTGCCCCTTCGGTGACAAAAAGTACATGTACAGATGAGTTATTAGCCCGCCTATGAAGTTTTTGTCAAAATTTCCCACGTTTTTAACAGTGCAAAGGGATTTCCAACATGCAGTTTCCTCCCTGTACAACTCCATCTAACACACTGTAAACACTGCAATAGTTGCACCCTTTTGCACACGCTCTGTAGTAGAATAGCAAATGAAAGTTCACAGGTTAGAGTCAAATGTCAATCATATATATTCCACCACTGTAATATTCTTTGTCAATATTCTTGATATTTATAATTGAGTGATTTGTATATTAGTGCTATTTCTTAAATGTGTAAATTCTGTAACAGATTGTATTATTTAATTTGTTTAGTCTGTTACTGTCTTGGAGCAACTGTGCCCACTATGTACCCACATAGTTTCCTTAGGGATTAATAAAGTATTCTGATTCTGAAATATCTTAATTTTGGAAAGCATAAATGATTTCTATTTGCACACAATGACAAAATTATTCTTATTATTCTTATTTTCAGCCTTAGCACTCCAGACTCAAAGCTTATAAAATCAAGGTAAATTAGATCAGTTTAGAATTGAGAAAATAATTGTTGATGCTCACAAAGCAGGAGATAGGTATGTTGAGTGAAGTGAGTGAAGTGTTTAACGACCCCAGAACAACTGTCAAGACATTAGTAAATGACTTAGACCAAGTTAGGAATTTTAGTCTCAAATGAGACAATCACTAGAAACCTGCACAGTAATGGACTGCGAGGTTGTAGACCAACAAAAACTCCAATACTGGAAAATAGAGACCTTAAAGCCAGACTTGCTAAGGATAACCAGGAGAAAGATTATACATACTGGAAGCACGTGCGTTAGTTAGAAGAAATGAAACTGAAGCTTTTGGCTGAAGAGATCCTGCTTATGTTTGAAGAAGGGAGAGGCATCCAACCCAAAGAACATCATCCCTACAGTAAAACATGGTGGTAGAAGTATGCTGTGGGGAGACTTCATTGCAAGTGGAGCTGTGGATCTCGTTAAGGTGGAAGGAATTATAAGGAAAGAAAATTATGTGAAGGTTTTAAAAGAAAACCTCAAGTAGTCAGCAGCAAAACTGGATCTGTGCCGTCGCTTCCAACACGACAAGAACACAAAACATACATCGCTCCTGGTAAAGAACGTTGTTGACTGGCCTGCACAAAGTCTTGACTTGAATACCACTGAAAATATGTGGGGTGAACTGAAGACCAAGGTCAGTGCCAGGAGACCATCAAAGAACTGTGAAATGTTGTTGATGTTCAAACAAGTTGTCAGTGTCACCCTACAGAGCTCAGCTGAAACTACCTGGTAAGTGGCTGGGTGTCTTTTTAAGTACATCTGTACTGAAAATAAAGGTGCAACAGATGAAGTAATTCTGATGGAAATAATAAATCAGCTAATTTAGGCTTGTGAAAATGACAATTAATGTGAATGACAGTAGAAACGGTATTGCCAAAGCCTGCATGCCTCTGTAGGAAGTGTGAACTGATTCAAAACTGAAATTAATTAGAGTTGCAACAGACAGAAATCTAGAGAATCAAACATTTGAAAATAAGTAGCCCCCCATGCAGGTATCCAAATTCAATATGAAAGCCTCTAACAAGCAAAGTATACACGGTGGGTTTCATGCACTGCTTAATAATCATCACATCAAAATCTATGTGTGGCTTAAGTCTTTCTTTACAAGTTTGATGTTTTTAATAGCCTGAGTCTAAAGTCCTATCATAACAGTCAGAAATATGCTGAAGTCAGTAGTTATTAATGTTTTTTTTGGTTTGGTAATGCCAAAACTATGTTACGCAGGTTTAATTCTGAGCCCCCCCCCCCCCCCCCCCCCCCCCCCCCACCCCCCTCCCTATC
>VOQK01028169.1:16365-27780 GCA_015052645.1 Benitochromis conjunctus
GAGTCCAGAGAGTTTTACTCATACAGCACCAGAGATAGAGCCTAAGAGGGGTTACATGTGTGTGCGTGTGAGCATGTGTGTATGTGTCCTGTGTTTGACTTGAGACACAGCGTCCTTTCACCCGGTTAAGCAAAAGTCAACAGTCCTCAAGCTGAGGATTGACAATCTGACAACGTATCAAATTAGAGTAGGTGGCACTCATAGGGATCATTTTGTGCTATGACCAAACCATTCCTTTTTTATGTGAGAGCAGGCATAAGATGAAGCAGAAAGTCCAACTTAACAGTGAAAGCTGATGACCACTGTTGTTGTATCTGTTATCTGCAGCTGGTGTTTTAGGTTTTGTTGAGCCAGCTAATGCAAAGAAAGGCTGCCTGTGTTGTACCACTGGATTATGGACTCCATATTTTGAAGCTTGCCGTGTTAGAAGATTAGTAAAGTGAGAAAGGTGACAGATTTTATTTATTTTTTTTGTCAGTATAGTTGCCCTACTTGATCCTTCTTGTGAGTGTTTCAGGTGATGCACCACTAATTTAAAAATAATAAAATGAGTATCAGGCAAAAGTTTCTAACATGTCAAACAATCACTTTGCAGAAGCTACTGTTTACACTGGCATCAGCTACTATGTTTTAGTATGATTGAAAATTAAATAACTTTATTCAACAATTTATCTCAGTAAGCTGCTAAAATACACTAATAAGTCAATTTTGAAGCAAAAAAATATTTATTCAAAAAAAGTGGATGTTAAAACAGGCTTGATGCTTACTTAATAATACACACGATATAAATTGGGATCTGTTAGACAAAACCAGATTAAAATCTCCATGATTAGGTATGAAAGTAATGGAGCTACATGTCTAAACAGAGCAAAAACACACAGCAGATTCTGAGGAGGCGATGACACAAACTCCCAACAACAAATTGGGTCTGATCTGTTGCCACGGAGACCCATCTCTCCTTTCATTTTGTCACTTTGACATCTCGACTCATTTATCTTCATTTATTTACCTGATGCATATAAAACCCTCCAGAGAGGCTCATAAATTAGACTTCAACTAACACCTGCAGCGAGACTTCTTAATAAAGGGAACAAAAAACTTCCAAAACAAATTAAATCAAGCACAGTGAAAGCTCGGAAATGTCACATCCTGAAACTCACTCACTCTGTGAAAATCTCACGTATCTATTTTGTTTTGATTCTTAGCTGAATCTAACTTGGGAAACTGAACGACTTCATCTGCTGGTTGTCATTATGGTGCTTTTATGGTGCCGCTGGACGTGACGAGACAAAACAGCTTGACTCAAGGAGACGGGGGTGAGACAGAACTTAATGTACTTAATGAACTCTCGACGTATGAATGATTGTACTCGTATCTAATTTTAAACAACAGAAAAACATGAAAATGCCACGAGTCAGTATTGTGACATCGCTGCCACTGTCTTAAGGTGGTCCTAGCCTTGTTATTCTGACAAGGGGCTGTCAGCGGGAACTGTCAGCTAATGCAGCTCAGCTGGGTCTTCTGTCTGCTTAACATCAACCCTCTTTGGTGTTTTTGGTAGATTATTGTTAATTTAACTTTAACTTCTTATGTGATTTACCTGAAGATTTGGATGTGAGACCCAAAATGAGAGTCTATCCCTAGATTAGAGTTGCAAGAGGTTCCAGGTCCAAATCCCAGGATTTGATTGAAAAACCAAGCTACACTGCATGCTCATTGTTGTTACATGCTAAACATATACAGTCATGACCAGAAGACACAATGAGCAAATCAGAAAGACTCAAATTATAGGTGTTCCAGCTCAGAGAAAAACAAAACAACAAAGCGTCATCAGCTCACAATCATCCAAAACAACACAAAGTGTGGTGCCTCGCACAAGGAAAATAATGGAGAGCATAAACTCATTCTAAAGAAAATTATAATCATGTTACATTGAGTGAAGTTTCAAAAATTCAGAATATGTAAGCAGTAGGATGGTTTTCTCATATACGCCTATGCAATTTGGAATTTAAAGTAAGCATCAAGTTATGATCTTTTCTCATAGTTTATGTTAATCAGTTCAACATCTTTCTAGTGAGAAATACTCTCTGTGGTCCTTGAAAGTCTTTCAGAAGCAAATAAATATCCATAATATTCATTAGAAATGAAAAGTCATATTTTTAACTTTTCTTCAATTTATTTTTTTTCTTAATAGTAAATAAAAGCTAATGCAGCATACTTTTTTTTATTTGTCTCAAAATACTACTACTATAACTGACATTACAACAACATATTAATTCTGTTTCTCTGGTCTTAGATCTTCATAGTGGGTTTAAATGGTGTCAGTAATGGTGGCAAAAAATATTTTCTCCACTTTGCTCAACATTCTACACTGAGCTGCAGGAGAAGGAACTAACCTCACCATTAGCTTGACTGGGCTGACAGACTAGTGTGTTCACTGAAGATCAAATTTTGTAAAATTACTACTGGAGAGGGTGTGAAATACTGCATGAGCTCCAGTGTGGCTGAGAATCCCCAGCTGAGTGGCAATCTTAAACTTATAATTTCAGAAAAAGAATATTGCACCTAACAGAGGCTTAAACATATTTTTGATTTTTTACCAAAACAGCTGGATTGGACAGTTTTCATTGTTTTTGAGACTGCTTTATTTTCATTTTGCACTTCTTATCTTCTAGAAGCTTAATGGAGGTAGAACGTGACTAAACTATGATTCTTATTCTCTGCCTGGAAAGAACGTTTGTGAATAAACGCCACATAATGAATTCACTGAGCCGCCTCCTACAAAAGTGCACCTGTTCCTTCTGGCACCGACTTTGTTTTTACATATTATCCAGACCAGGTCAAGGATTGTGTAAAAGAAAAGGAGTAAAAATTAGGATCATGAATACGTAATTAGGTCATCATCTGAAAGAGAAGCAGCTTTGAAAATTCATCACTGAGATGCAGCTGGTGGCCCAGATGAGCTGCTGGAATCAAACCAAGAGGACAATGATTTTCTGAACATTAGAGAGCAGAAAGCGTCAGTCATTCTGCTTCTCCGATCACATTCTTTTTGAATATCTCTAGCTTTTAAGTGATACTGATTGCACTTTCCAACAGAGTCTTTCACAGGCGGCACGCACTCAGCCCTCACCGAATCAATGCTCTGTCTCAGATAAGGATCACTATTGCAATGATTTTATTTCTTCAGTGTTTCTAAGCCTCCGACACCGGAGACTGTGGGCCTTTAACTGTGTGGAGAGAGAAAAGCACAAAACCTTTATCCTCATATTGAACCCTGCTGAACAGAACAGAACGAACATTCGATGCCATATGTCATTATTGCTGAATTTTACTTTAACCTTTAGTTGCAAATGAGCTGAAGTTGAATCTGATTCAGTTTCTTGTGAATTATAATTAGGACATTTCCATCCAAGGAGTTTCACTTCTTTGCACCTAATATAATTAATTTGAATATAACTGTCACTTTAGGTGAAATCCATCTGGAGCTTTAGCATTTAACTTAAACTGAGCGTTCAAGAAGCAGCTAAAAGGAGAAAAGTTTGAACTTAACAATTACTGTCCTCTTATAGAAAATAGCTGCTTCAGTTGGTTCAGGAAAATTAAAATGACACGTCTAAAAGTCAAGGTGCTTCATAGACTGCAGGGAATTATGATTCCTCTACTGGGAGAAAAGGAACAAGAGGTGGCATTATTCACATCATGTGTATGAATCCAAAACTGCAAATAACCCCCAAGAAAAATAGTTTCCTCTCATTTGCTTGCTAAATGAGAGCAAAGCATCGCATTAACTGTTGAGCACCACATCCTTTGTAGCTACTTTCCAGTTATTGGGGGGCATATGCATTTTTATGAGCATGTAGCCATCTCAAACTATCCATGTCTCCCTGCTTAAACCAGTGTGAATGATTTCTAGCCTAAATCCCTCATGCAGGTGCTCCAGGCAAACATTCATAGCACAGTCCAGTTGGTGAAGCTGATTAATACAAACTGTGTCTCCAAAATGTGGAGATTACAGCTGTTTCCAGACAAAACTACTATATCCTCTAGAAAATCCTTGTGCAGATGAGTGAAACAAAGTGGTCGGACGTCTTATTATGTCTTGTGATACAACATAGAACCTCTTTACTACACGAGGGTATAATCATCGATATCTTTCCATTTTTTAGAGAATATGAATGGGTTAAAAAAAAAAAAGTGAACTGGTGGTACCAGAAACAGTAAAAACCTGCTCTCTTGACGTCAGAGCATTTCTTTATAGTCTCTGTCTTGCAAATGTAACTGGGCAGAGCCTCTGATGTTGTGTTTGCCCTGCATGCCAGGCAGCCACTTACATGTCTGTGGTGTTCTGACTTTCTTTGATAAACTATGAAAAGCAGTTTATGATTCTCTTTGTGCCCCTCCTAGTGTGAAAGCTAGCAGTCTATCAGCCATGTCTCTGCTTCTCTTTTCCTTGGGGAGAACAGATGAAACAAAGATGAACCTGTACCACAATGATGGGAAGAGAAAACAGCTCATGGTGTGAAGCACCACATCATCTATCAAACATTATGTGGAGGATACTGAGCCGTGGGCTGTATGGCTGACAACTGAATCAAGTCGCCGGTGTAACTGATGATATGATTGCTAATAGAAGTAGTTGGATGAAATTGGAGGTGCACAAAGCTATATTCTCTGCTCAAACTAAGCTGCACAATTGATCAGACAGCGCTTCACCCTTCAAATCAATAACACACAGCATACCACAAAAGCGACCCACAAGTTTCTTAACGTAAAAGAATTTCTTCAATGATATTCTTCAATCGTCAAGTCACTCGAAGGCACAATTATGTGATTGCATTTCCAACCAGCATGCCTTTAAGTTACTATAGTTACTATAAAATACACATTTTTATATTTTTTGTTGACATTCACTTATGATTCTGTAGAAAAAATACATTAATATTCAGTTATTCTTTACTCTTCTGTTTTGCATAGGTCTGCTTATTCTTAGACTGACAGATGGAGCAAACTGTTTTAAAGGAGGGACTGATGTGGTGGATGAATTGGGGTTTGACTGTATGGGAGCAGCAAATGCCTCTTAGGTCAGGTGAGGCTTCTGCAGAATCGTGATTAGGATCCCAGTGAGGTCAGATATGAGTCGTATCTGATTATCCCTCCTGAAGAACGAATAACTGCACCTGTATAGCAAACTGCTGGATACTTTCTTTCCTCGCAGGCGGTTTATCCCTACTCTTTCTGATTTCTGTTCTCAGTGAGCTTCAGTCTAAAACATTTCGTTAGAATAATAGTTATTTTCTTTCCTTCTTGATACACAGCAAGACAGCCATTAAGAGCTCCCTTCACATGCTCTTAGAAAATTTTATAGAGCTAAAACACATGCAGTCAGGGACTTCTAGTGCAAACAGGGTTTATTTATAACAAACCTTATTCGAGAGGGACTCGTATTTGTCCTCGAGGGGCACAAGTGGATTTAAAATTATTCTTTGGATTTTCTCTTCTGAGATTTTTTGCAAAATAGCAAAGAAAAATCATTGGCGGTGCAAACAGTCTTCAGCTCCCATCACCGTATGGAGTGAATATGAACCTCCAGTTTACTGTTTAGCTGTTTACTCCACAGCTTTACTGTTTTAGTTCAACCACCACTGCGATTGTGTCTCTGCTCTGGTACATCTTCACTTCAAACCCATCATCTGTCAGCGGCTGGGTCTGTGACTGAGCATTTTGAGTTTATTTTTGATTTCTTATGTTATATTGGAAATATGTTAACTTCTTGTGTTGTTATTATTAGTTAGGATTTAGTTGAGTTTTAGTCTAGTTTATTTTTCACCTATGTCTCCTTGTTTATGAGTCTTTTCTGTTTGTCATGCGTTATCTCCTCATCTGTGTAGGTCCCCTTGTATCTCTCTCCTCTGTGTCCCTCTCCCTCTCTCCCTCTTGTGATAAGCTTGTGTGTCACAGTTCATGTCTCCCTATGTTTCCTGTTTTATTTTGAAAGTCTTGTTTGCATGTTCAGTGTGTTTAATTTTGCTTCCCCTGTGGGGTCATTTTAATTTGTGTCAGCTGTGCTTGCCCAGGTGCTTCCACTTCCCTCATTACCCTTCTGTGTATTTAAGTCCTCTGTCTCCCTCTCTTCGGTGTCAGGTCGACTGTTATTCTCACCTCATGATCCATGGATGTCATGTTTCTCTAGTCTTGGTTTGTTCATGTTTAGGTGTATGGTGATCATTAGAGCTTTTTCATGTCCTGTGTTAGTTTCTTCCCAGTTTAGGTTATTGTTTACTTTTTCACCTTTGTTCGTCTGCGCTTTTGTTTTTGTGGTAGTTATCAGCCAAAATAAACTGCTCGCTTTTTGTTAAACTTTAGTCCTGTCCCTTGTGTGTCTGCATTTGGGTCCACGCTTCTTAAACACATCGGCCATTCCGGCCGTGACAATCATCATTAACAAACTTGTCATGTTTTCAGTTTTGCTTCATTAGATAAATACATGCAAAAGCCGGGAATTTCCTCGTCACTATTGTTAAAGCTATTTAATTCGAATTAAATCCTTATCAACTGGTAAAAAACATAATAGTTTCCCAGATAATAAAAAGTTATTCAGTGGAGTCCACTCCACATCTACTTTGTATCAAGCATATCACACTAGATCCTGAAGATTGCTAAATTTCACCCTTACTACCAAAGGCATTTTAAAGTTATTAAAAAAAAGTTTTGTCTTTTAGGAAAATGTTCCAGCTCCAGAAACAGAGTTAGAAACTGGGTCATAAACCAGGTGGAAAATATAGCAGTTAAAGAGCCAAGTATTTTCTTCAGCAGTTGGTGGAAATTTAAAAACAGGTAAAAATGTTATGGGCAGCATAGAAACCGTTGCAGATCCTGTTTTTCTCACAATCCTTTCTCTCTCTCCATTTATGACTGTATGTTTCTCAGGTTATGTGGAGCGCTGGATTGTTTGGTACTGTTCCAGTTCCCACCAGATCCTGGCTGGCAAACTGGACACTCATTAAGTAATTAACCCCCAAAGTATTTCTGTACTTTTCATCCATTCAGTATTTGTCTTATTGTTCTGTCAGCAACAGTGATAAAAAACATTCAGGTTTCACATTTACATCTCAGTTTTTTTTTGTTTGTTTTTTTACAGTTGTTTGCTCATCCTTTTTTCCTTATACAATAGAAATCCACACATGCCAAACTGCAGCTCTTTGTTCAGTCTGCCTGCTCCTCACTGACAACATCTGCCCGTTCTCCACCGGTACCTCCACAAAAAGTTTAAGTCCTCATTTGGACTCAAATCTCTTAAATTCTGCTGTGTTGCACAGTAGGCTTTTCTTAAATATAGCTCTTGTCAGGTCACGCAAATGAGTTAGGCGATTCTACGGGTAAACACAAAGTGTGTTCATGGGTGTGCTTTATCCACAAGTGGCACTTTAAGACTGACTTAAAAAAAAAATTTTTTTGTGATATTTCTTAAAACAGAACATTTGTGTTGGATTGGGTATCTGTTTAAGCCAAAAAAGGGGATTGGTATTTACTGAACCTCAAACTTAAAGCCCGTCGGAGGCTGTGTTAGAGGCAGGTTGGAGCAGTTAAATCTGGTTCTTGCTGTTAGCTGTGAATGGGCAGAGACACATTGGTGCAGCTTCAGCAGAGTGACACTAAATCCATATCGACACAAGCTGCTCTAATGCTCCTCAACAGAGCTCCCTGCTGCACTGATTACTCTTCTGCTGGGAGATATGACACACGCACACACACACGCACACACACGCACATGCATTCACACAAACAAAACCGACGTCAAATATGTCTTAAAGTCAAAATCCTTTTTTGCCAGATCCGAAACTTTCAAAAATCCCTTATTTTGCCATTTCTCATTAAAGGATCATAACGTACAGTACGGTATGAAATATGCATCTAAAATTATTCTGCACAATCATCTGTCAGTTTAACAGCCTTGGATGTGATTTGAGGCATCCAACCATGCCATTAAACTGGACACTGGCACACTGGCCTCATGTTTGAATTAGTAGCCTATTTACTTTTCTGTGAAAGTGAAAAGTAATCTTGTAGTTGTAACATTTCACTATCACTTCTAATGAAGTCTGAATAAATGCAGTCACATTACTGGATGAACATGGAGAAGATCATGGCAGGACATTTTAAATGATAGCAAATCTGCAAAATCACAAGCTTTCTGGTCCTCAGAATGAAAGTTATACTTTTATACTGCTTTTTTATACTTGTTGAGCACTCGAAGTACTTTTCAGCTACAAGCTTAAATCGCTCGGAGCTTTATATTTATAAAGCACACACAAAAATGTGGGGTTCACTATTCAGATTTTAGCTGGAGACTTTTTCACTTTGCTTAGGTCATTCCCCTTTTACCCATCCCCCTTTTCCCCTTAATCCTGTTGTCTCTGAATGACAAGCATAACTGAGGCTTAAATCTTTCTTTGTCAGTGAGCATCAGCTAGAGAAGAATAAGGACAAACACACATACTCACAAAGTTGCTCCTCGAAACTACTTCTGATGTGCTTCGATTAATTACCAACTTAGTTTAGTTAAAACTCTGAGATTAAAAATGACCCTGCTGCTGCAGTTGCTGTTGGCTTGAGAGGCACTTAGGTCTCAATTATACTGACTGATTAAATTGATTGTTTGTCTAATTGGATTAATGAACAGCCTGGCACATTCCCTCCAGAGGTCTAAACCCAGACAGTGAGCAGATAGGAAACATTTTCTCTGTGATCATATTTCATATTTAATGTCGGGTGCACATTTCAGTAAGCACACCACCTTAAATTAACATAATACCTGACTTTAAAAACTGATTAGCTACCTGGCTGTGACAAGCAGGTTTAGGTATATATATCATGATATAAGAAAAAAGGCTCATTCATAGACTGCTATGGCTTAAACACTAACATACAGTGTTTGTGAATCAGTTTCACAACTTTTTTGGGGTCTATGTAAAGATCAAAAGCTAAAAAAGACCAAAGATTTCAGCTTCACACACCACCAGACAAATGATTTGTAGTGACAGCATGCAGACCTTCAGTCATCTTCGTTACAATCCAAAAAAAAAGAAAAGTAAAGCCTGAAAGAGAATGTCTGACCTTTTCCAGTATTTCTGAGCAAAACATGCAATCTGCACTTAAATTCCTGACATATTTTAAATAAGCAGTTTTTTTTCATTGCTTACATCTAAGTGGAGTTCGATTTGGAACCAGACACCCTTTAATTGCTGCTAACATTATCAAGAAGAGCAAAGGAAGAGAGCAAATAAGTTCTTCTTCTCTTTAAAAACAAACAAACAAAAAAACCCCACCAGCAACAGAAAGTATTGTACCCAATCCTGAAGCAGAAAGAAGTGGTGGACAAACTAGGGGTCCTATAATGTGGACATGATCATATTGCCTTCTCAGTATTTTTTGCCTGTTGCTCATGTTGCTGACATGGAAATAATGACGTTTCTCTCTCTTTAACTCCCTCCTATAAACTTTTGTTTTACAGAGCTTTCTCCAACTTGGTTTATTCTGTGTGTTCAGGGTCTGCTCATCATACACACCATACACATTTGTACAAATTCCCGCCTTCTTAATGGGGTTGGGACCATCAGTTGTATTGGGCAGAAGTCAGGTTTCTACACAGCTGACAGCCCTATTTGACTACTGCTAGAATTCATATTATGGCAAGAACCAATCGGCTAAGTAAAGAGAAACAACAGTCCATCATTACTTTAAGAACCAAAGGTCAGTAAGTCTGGAAAATTGCTCAAACTTTGAGCAATTTTCACAAAAACGACTGCACTTGTTAAAAAAAGCACTACAATGAAACTGACTCACATGAGGACCGCCCCAGGAAAGGAAGACCAAGAGTCACCTCTGCTGCTGAGGATAAATTCATCCGAGTCACCAGCCTCAGAAATTGCAAGTTAACAGCACCTCAGATTAGAGGCCAGATAAATCCGAGACAGAGTTTCTGTAGCAGACACATCTCTACATGAACTGTTCAGAGGAGACTGCGTGAATCAGACCTTTATGGTCAAATAGCTGCTAAGAAACCACTACTAAGGAAAAGCAACAAGCAGAAGAGATTTGTTTGGGCCAAGAAACACAAGGAATCGACATTAGACCAGTGAAATGTGTTCTTTGGTCTGATGAGTCCAAATTTGAGAGCTTTGGTTCCACCTGCTGTGTGTTTTTGCGACACAGAAAACGTGAACGGATGGTCTCTACATGCATGGTTCCCACCGTGAAGCATTTGATGCACTTAGTGAAAATCTGCAATGTAAATAGTCACGAAAATAAAGAATAGCCATTAAACGAGAAGGTGTGTCCAAATTTTTGACTGGTAGTCTGTTTTTACACTCAAGTTTATTACGGCCCCAAGAGTGTTTCTGTAACTACAGTTAACAAACAGTTGATTAGTAATTTTTTTTTATGTCATAAGAAACTAAACTCAATATTGTGGAACGGCAGAGGTATGCAGGACAAAAAATAGAATAGAATAGAAATAAAGACATGGATGCTAAAATTGCAGTGCTGCAAGAAATAAAGGTAAACAAGACATTTTTGAATATGTATGGAGAGTATTTAGGTCCATATCGTTGATAAAAATCCATATCTGAACAGGATACAGGATAACAAAAAAATGTTAATAAAGAGAAACAGAAGAAAAAAGTCATCAAATGCACTACTGGATGAATGAGAAAGAAAGAATATACCTGGGAGAGCTGTATTATTGTTTTATTTGGCTTTTTGTGATTGGTGATTATAAGTTTTAGGTATTTTTTTGTATTATAAATACAAAACTCAATAAAAATGTTTACAAGAAAGTTCAGTCTGATGTAAAAACCTGGAACATTTCTAAGAGGCTTCTTCTACATTACATCAGTTTCTTGTGCTCCGGGGTAACAGGGCCTTAAAACACCAGAAGCCCACAAAGATAAGAGCTCACCAAGATCAACAGTTCCAAGAAAAAAAGAGTATATTTTTAATCCTATCATTTGGTCCAAGCAGAAAGACCGGTTCCCAAGTGGCTCGGTTCATCCAGGGCTGTTGCACAGGTGGGAGTCTTTACCTATAATGTGATGGAGAAGACAGGGAGGTGGTGCAAGTTGCTCTTCCTCGCTGCACAAGAAATTTATGTAATGTAGAGGAAGTGCCTCGTAGATTTCTTTAATGAGGAAAGTGACAAAGAGGAATTTCTCAGCTTCCTCATCTCCCCTGACGATCAGCTCCTCCTGACTGAAAATATAGACACTGAGGAGGAAGAGGAGTACAACTGATGGAGAAAAAAAAAGAAAGCTTAGATTTTTATAAAATTTAAAAATCCTTTTAATTTTATGGTGTTTCTCTTCAGAAGACAGCATAGATTATATTTATTGTAACAAAAGTGAAAATATTCCTGCT
>VOQK01028170.1:0-14563 GCA_015052645.1 Benitochromis conjunctus
GTACTTCTCCAGCTTCTCGTGTTCCTTCTTCCTGATGTTGCTGTCATTCTGTATCGCTACGTCGATCACTACGACCGTCTTCACTACTATGTTTGGTTGGTTAGCTATTACCATTTTCCCCTCTCTATCTGGAAGTCCCACAGGATCTTGGCTCGGTTGTTCTCCACCACCCTAGGGGGCGTATCCCATCTTGACCTCGGGACTTCCAGGCCATACTCGGCACAGATGTTTCTGTATACTATGCCGGCCACTTGGTTATGGCGTTCCATGTATGCCCTGCCTGCTAGCATCTTGCACCCTGCTGTTAAGTGCTGGATTGTCTCAGGGGCATCTTTACACAGCCTGTATCTGGGGTCTTGCTTGGTGTGGTAGACCCCAGCCTCTATGGATCTTGTACTTATAGCTTGTTCCTGTGCTGCCATGATTAGTGCCTCTGTGCTGTCTTTCAGTCCAGCTTTGTCCACCACTGGTAGGATTTCTGGATGTCAGCCACTTCCTCTATCTGCCGGTGGTACATACCGTGCAGGGGCTTATCCTTCCATGATGGTTCCTCCTCTTTCTCGGGTTTCTGAGAAAGCACTTTCTTCTCAGCCTTTGCATTACTTGAATATTGCCCATTAAGACTGATGTGGTGTGTTTTTATTGTAATGCATTTGTCCTCTGTGATTTTTTAAAAGGGTAATTATAAAAAGCACAAGAATAGTAACTAATTAAGGATGAGTCATCACCTCAGCTGCCATTCGAGTCATAAATTCAGTCTAAAGTGTTTCCAAACCACCCCCTGGACTTTTGATGTAGATCATCTAAGACTCAGCAAGGGAAGGCAATATTATTTTTTCAAAAGCAGCGTTTCATTTTATTTTTTGCCAGCATCTGTGAAAAATGTTTCCACAAATCTCTTTCCCTCCACAGGAAGACTCTGCAAGCTTGCTGTCCAGGGCTAGATAGAGGACGTGTGGTCTCCATCAAATGTCAAGTGGATCATCAGCCATGTCTGCTTTTAAACCCTTAAGAAAATGCTTTGAACATGGAAACACATTATACATAACATGAAGTGGTCCACGGGGACTGCATAGCTGTGAGACAGAGAGAAAGAAAGAGCCTGTGTGTTTGAATCGTTCTCTAGACAGCCATGAATCTTGCAAATTCCATAACTGCTGTAATCAAACATAAAGGAATCATTAAACACTGCATGGGACGGCAGCCATTAGCAGGTGTGATACCATTACACCAATCAATGCCAAATAAACTCCAAGCATGTCTCACTGTTTTAACATAAAGGTCCAGCTTGCACAAGATCAATGAAAAAAAATATGTTTTTTCACAGACTCAGTTCCTTTGAAGAAGCTGAAATGATGGGACAAATAGATTTACACAGAATGACTAGTTTTTCTGTGTCTATATACCATCACCAGCCTCTTTATTAGGTACAGCTAGTCTGCAGTGCACATATCTAATAAGGCAGTCACATGGCAGAATGATAATGTATGCATAGGCATGTAGACATGATCAAGATGACCTGCTGAAGTTCAAACTGAGCATCTGAACATGATTTAAGTGACTTTGAACATTGCATGGTTGATCATGCCAGACAGGCTGCTCTGGGTGTTTCAGAAAATTCTGATCTGCTAGGAATTTTGCACAAAACTGTCTCCAGAGTATGCAGAGAATAGTATAAAAAGAGTACAGAACAGATCACATTGGGCTAAGAACAGGAAATTGAGCCTACAATCAAATAAGTTCCCCAAAATTGAATGATTACTGAATGATAGAACAATAGAAGAAGGATAGAAATAATAGATAATTGGAAAAAAAGGCATGTGGATGGTAGGGTCAGAATATGGCATAAACAACATGAAAGCATGTGTCTGTCCTCCGTCAGGGGTTCAGGTTGTTGCTGCTGGTGGTGCAGTGGTGTGGGGGATATTGCCATGGAAAACACTGGTGCACTCGTGTGCATCCCTGTGAAAACATTATGCCACAAAGCTCAGATCATATTAGACTGGACATGACACTGAGTTTTGTACTCAAATGGCCTCCATAGTCTCAATCCAAGGAGCACCTTCAGGATGTTGTGGAATGGGCGAATCACATCAGGATGTGCAGATGACAAATTTGCAGCAACTGTGTGAAACTATCATGTCAAAATGGACCAAAATCTCGGAGGAATGCTTCTATCACCTTGTTAAAGTTCTGCCTCATAGGATTACGGCAGCTCCAACTGGGTACTAGTGAGGTGAACCTAATATTTCTTCCCCATTTCCCTGCTTAAGACACACACTTATTAATAATCAAGCTTTTCTCAGGATCCACTTTTGGCATTTTGATGTGTCCATCTCCACCTCCTTGGAGATGGACTAGAAGTGCATGCTGGATTGTGTGTTTTTCTGGAAGGAGGTAGCTTAAGATAGTGTTCAGCTGACCAGTAAGCACTCTGGCTGGAGCATACTGATCAACCTCAATTCACAGTAAATGTCTTGATGCATTCTCAATCATCCAGGTAAGGAAATCCCAAAGAGTTGATTCGGTTCATCTGGATGGAGAATTTTCAGCAGGACGTTTTTGTGTGACTTCTTCTTCACGTTTTTAAACTTCTGCTCTCCCCTGATCCAAATGCAGAACAGATATATATTTCGTGCCAGGGCAACATGGGAATGCAACAAATTGGTGATTAAAAAATAACCAAGGAAAACATAAAAAGGTTAGCTCGAATGCTTAATGCAATGAATAGCAAGACACCTTAAGTCGCCTTAAGGCGACTGTTGTTCTGGTTTCACACTATATAAATAAAACTGAATTGACTTGAATTAGTTCTTGGAATATCATCACACACTCTGTTGTTTTGTCATATTGAGAAAAGTCACATTCACAAATACAATATATATTTATCACTTCAGGACTACCTGAAAAGCATAAATGGGCTAAACTAAGAATTAAGCCCTCACTTGACTATAAAACTTCTCGACCACCAAACAGCCCTGAAGAAAATAACGTGTGTTAACACTAATCATTTTCAACATCCAGACTCTCAATGTCTAAAATGCAGTGTAGTTCTCACAAAAACATATAGCTCATTGCGGATTAAATTAATTGTTTTCTCCCCTTGTGTTTTAAATGGCTATCTTGTTCCAGAAAAAGATAAATAATCAGTTCTTTAGAGATCAGTGAAATGTGAAACAGTCCATCTCAGAAATGGACATAAGTCTGAGGCTCATCAGCTGGTGATTAATTGACCTTTTCCTTCATGCATTCTGTGCATATTTGTTTGAGCTGTTACATCTGTTTGAATTTAATTGCAGCGCTAATGGTTATGAACTGGAAATTTTTTCTCTTATCCCTGTTAAATCACCCTGCGTATTGTTGCTGAGTCCACAAAGTTGAAACCATGTGCGGTACAAATGATGTGTTTAAAAGATTGATATTAAGAGATGGTTGTCTTGCTTGTAGCTTCTAGTTTGCACTCTGATTCATGTTTGCAAACGTAGGATGGTGGAAAAAGATATCTTCATGACAAATATAGACATAAGCGAGTGTTCCTTATATCTTTCCTTTTAACTTGCAGTGAAAATCTCCTTCCTCGTGCCCCTTTCTTCCCTTCTCCTCTTCCCTCTGCCATCGCTCTAGGATGTTATGAATATGGATGGAGGCTGCTGTAGAGGGGAGAGGAATAGGCCAATGATCCACAACCTCACTCACAGATGCTAAGCAATTTTTTTTTTCTTTCTTTGTGCATGTGTCTGTGCCTCTTAATGCCCATTTCCCTCTGCTTGGCTTCATGTGGCAATCATGAAGCCAACCGTCATCCTGCCAGCATGATGAATGAATCATCCTGGCAGGACTATTGAATATGTTGTGTGTATTTGTGTCCATGGAATATTGATTTGATACTGTACACATTTTGCACTTAAACTATCTCCGCTCTGTTTTATTTTGGGATTCCTTTTGTATATTGCCAAGGTTCAAAATCAGATTTCATAGGTTATTAATTCAATAAAAACAATAATTTTGCTTACAAGTGAAGCTGTTGTGTAACAACAATAAATGGAAAGGGTGAGATCGAAGGCTTGTGTTACATTTGGCCGACACTATGGTGCCGACTGTTTTTCTACTTCAATATATTGTAGGTTATTATGCACAACCCAAATCCAGGTAACTCTAACCTGAAAATTACCCTGAAGTGCCAGACTTTTTTTTTTAACAACAGTGTAAAACATGCCACTAATTTTTTGCAATAATAATCCAATGTAAAATGGATAAAATGCTGTTTGATCGATGCTGTACAGACAGACCCACAGTGCACTGAAAAAGTGTTTGCCCTCCCTGATTTTGTAGTTTTTAGTAGATTATTGTCAGCTGATGACAAACGAACGTTTCCCTTTATCCCTTTAGCATTTCATTTTTAAAAAAGCACTATATCAACAGTCAAACATGATGGTGGTAGTGTGATGGAGGCTGCTTGGACTTGGACAACTTGCTAATGGTTCTGCTCTCTACCAGAAAATCATGAAGAAATCAGTTTATGAAGGTCAAACATATGTATTTGTGGAGCACAACAATGATCCGAAACACACCATCAATTCCACCTCCGAATGGTTAACAAAAATGTAACAAAAATAAATGTTTGGAGTGGCCTAGTTAAAGTCAATGAGATGCTTTGGCATGACCTTAAACAGGTCGTTTATCTTCAAAAAGCCTTTGAAGGTGCCTGAATGAAAGCAATTCTGTAAATATTGCTGCTAAATTCCTCCACGGCGATGTGAAAGACTCATTGCCAGTTATCACAAATGCTTGATTGCAGTTCTTGCTGCCAAGGTGGCACAACCAGTTCTTAGGTTTTATTATTTTTTCACACAGGGCTATGTAGGTTTGGATAACCTTTTTCCCTTAATCAATGAAATCATCACTTAAAAACTGTATTTTGCATTTACTCTTGTTATCTTTATGTTATATTAAATTTTGTTTGCTCTGAAAAGTGTGACAACGGCACTTTACCTGCCTGTCAAACCAAACATTTTACCCCTTAATAATTACAGAAGATGGGTTATGACAGGAGTTGATGATGACTAGAAGGAAATTACTTTATTGCAGTGTTGTTTATTATAATCTGAATAGCTAGTTGATTGAATTTTTGTGATCTGTGAAGGAATTTGGGGGGGAATAAATGGAGCAAAGTTATTTTTTATGCCAAGCCAGATACAGAATATGGGTGGCTGGATGGATGGATGGTTGATTGGTTGGTTGGTTGGTTGGTTTCTCCATTTACATTGCCATCTGCTCTTAAGACACTACACTTTATCTTGGCAAAGGTGTGTTCCTCTGTGTTTCCTAGTTCAGAAATGTGCCCGGAGCAGAGGTAGTAGATAGCCCATCAAATCAGTCTGAGAGTAAGTGAAATCACTGTGTCTCTGTCCCACTGTGCAAATCACAACTGCAAATTATACCAGCCTGCTACCCTGCCATGTGAGTATTTCACAGAAACTGGAACGGAAAGAGAGAGAGTGAGTCAAGTGAAAGAAAAAAAAAAGAAATATAGAAATCTGTTTTTATCGTTGAGTCTGTAAATTACTGATTCTGTAGACAGCTTGTTAGTTTCACCGCCTCTCCGTCTTTCTTTTTTGGAGCAATTAAACCAGACAATTGCTCCCCTGGAATTGCCTGTCTGAAAGAGGCTCGATGCCAGCTACTCAGGAGCCAATATCCCTCTTGCTTTTTACTGCCGCAGGCTAGCCGCGCTTCTCAAATGTGATAACATGAGTGGCCAAACAATGGAGCCAAGTTTCTGCCAATCACAGTCACAGTCAATCAAACACAATTGGCTTTCTACCACGATGACTGCAATAAGCACACAGCAGTTATAAACTTTTAAGGGAACATGATTTTGACATCTGTTATTGTTGGGGGGAGACAGCGGCTTTCAGCACTGTGCACAAAGGCGGCAACATGAGAGAAACTGAGGCATTGTTGAAGAGTGCTACTCCAACTCTTGGTGCGCTTTATAATTTTTCCTCGACAACTCCGCATGTATATCAGATGAAGGAGAAAGCAATTTGAAAGATCATGTCATGAAGTTTAACCTTTCCGAGCTCCAGAATTCTGCTGACTCTCTTGGGCAGAAGCATTTCCAGTGCTGTTGCTCTTCTACTCTACCTTCTGTTTATTCACTGCTTGTTAGTGTGACTGAGACTGGGAAATAATAGAATAAAAAAATTTAAAAAAACTGAAACAACGCTTTTTGACAGGAACCCACAACAGCTGTCAGAGGGATTCAGCAGTAAAAACAAAATGCAGCGTTGTTTCAAATAGGAAGGGAGAGAAAACGCCTTTTGTTTTGGTACCTGACTCGGGTAGGGATGAGATAAGAAGCAGAAGCTGTGACAGAACTGGGGTGATTGAAGGCTTGGGAAAATAACATTTCCTGGGAAGTCCTGAAAGATTCCAATAACAACTGGTTTGAACTCAACATTAAACACACTGTGAAGAGGATTTTTACGAAGCCTGTTGTTTTGATGCACTTATCCACATAAAAGTTAGCGACTCACTCCAGTCTTGCAATTAGTAAAAGGCTGCAGCAATGGCAACGCTCTTGTATTTTTGTTTGGGTGCGTGTGTTGATTAAAAATGGGAGTGTTCGGGGAAAAGAAGCAGTAAAAACAACCAAAAAAAGACCTTTTCGAATTGTTTACACTATGTATGAATAGGATTAAAAATACTAAATATTACTGCTTTACAGTAAAACATTTTTAATTGTAAATTTTCTGAAAATGCATCTTTAAATGTGCAAATGTGATGCTACTAAATTAACTTTGTAGTAATTTGTGCAGAAAAACAAATAAGTAAATGTGTATTTTTGTATACTTTTTTTTTCCACTAGTCTGAAAATATGACATGTCCATGTTCAAAATCTTAAAACTGACCAGTGTATGAAAATAAAACGTATTTTTACATCTAGTGACAGGCTTTAATTCACAAAAAGAGTTAAAAATTATTCCCTTTTTTGACTGTACTTAATCCAACAAGCTGTGGTTTAAATCATTGTCCCTAGATTACAGAATGATTTCATTATCCCATCTGACACACAAAGAAAAAGCTTTTTGTCCATCGTGCATTACTTTAAAGTAATGTCATCTCATCGGTTATTAAAAGCTTAAGGCACTCAAAGGTCAAACAAGCTCCAAGATGAAGCTGACTGAACTGTGAGCCCACATGCGAAGGTGGAAATTCAAATGCTGCCACCAGGTTCGCTGTTTTCACTTACTCCAGTCACAATAGCTGATTTGCAGTGACTGAGCTGCTGATCATATGTGGCAGGTATTGCAGAAAAATATCAGTAATTTCAAGCAGAGATTTTCCAGGCTTTAAAAATCCTTAATCATAATCCTTTCAAGAACAGAAAAATATATTCACACCTGAACTGGCAGTGTCTATTGAACTGTATACTCAGTTGTTCAGCTGCTCATTGATACAAATATCAAATCAGCCGATTACATGGCAGCAGCTCAAAATATTTAGCCATGTCGATAAGATGACCAGCTGAAGTTCAAAGCAAGCCGCAGAATGGAGATGAAAGGTGATTTCATTGACTCTGAATGTGGCATTATTGTTCGTGCCAGACAGCCTGATCTGAGTATTTCTGATGGATCTGCTGAGATTTTCCCACACAACCATCTGTTAACAGAGACTGGTATGAAAAAGAGAAAATATCCAGTGAGTGGCAGTTCTCTGGACCAATATGCCTTGCTGATCTTAGTAATGCTTATGTGTAAGTTCAATAAGGAAGCTCTATGGTCTCACATTTGTCTGCTCCCAGCTTCACATCACTTCCACTTTCCCACTCTGTCAAGCTGTTTTTGACATCACTGGTCTAGTCCAATCATATTTCTCCCAGCCTTCTTCAGGCCAATCAGCATTCCCGCCGCGTACTTTAAACCTCACTGTGCATCTGTCGTTCTCCTTCCCAGACACCTTTGTGCAACCCACCTCCTCCCCATCACCGCCTGTCATCACTCAGGCTCTATTCAAGCCTCTGAATTCATCACTACCACCAGTGGCCCTGCTCTAATCTCCATCACCGTTGGAGTTCCTATCCACCGAGACGGGCAGCATCTAGAAGAGCATCTCTTAATGTATAGCATAATAAATCAGATGGATTATAACAGCAGAAGACCACACCAGGTGTCACTCCTGCCAGCTATGAACAGGGAACTAAGGCTATAAATCACACATTCTCACCAAATTTGAACAAGAGAAAACTAGAAAAATTGTTTCCTGATCTAATGAGTCTTGATTTCTGTTGTGACATTTGCATGGTAGGGTCAGAATTTCACGTAAACAGCATTTAAGCATGGATCCATCCATGTGATTCAGGTTGTTGCTGGTGGTGGTATAACAGTGTGGGGGATATTTTCTTGCCAAACTCGGGGCTCCTTAGTACCCGCTTGAACACCACACTCAAATAACTGCTCATTACATTCTTTGTTCCTGTGTATTTCATTATGTTGAGCTTTCTTTGTCTATTAGTTATAGTATTGTTCTAGTTTAGATTCTCTGTGTTCTGTTTCCTGTTTTACTTTGGAAGTCTGTGTCTCATGTTAATGTATCTGGTTTCGCTTCCCTTGTCTCGTTACCCCTGATTTGTCCCAGCTGTGTTTCCCTCCTGTCTCTCATTTCCTGATTGCCCCCCCTGTGTATTTAAGCCCTGTGGTTTCTTTGGGATGTGTCGTGATCTCCCTTATTCCACGCTGTGTGGTTCTGTCTACCTGTGTAAGTTTATTTTGTGCTTTCTTGTTTAGTCACCTTTGAGTTTAGCATTAAAACTGTTTTGAGTTCAAGTTTTGGCTTTCGTGAGTCTGCACTTTTGGGTCCACCATTCCTGCCTGCACACAGCACATGACAATTTGAGTACCGTTGCACACCATGTCCACCCCTTTATGACTGCAGTGTAACCATCTTCTGATGGCTGCTTCCAGCAGGGTAACACAAAGATGTCACAAAGCTCAGATCATCTCAAACTGTTTTCATGAACATTAGAATGTTCATGTTCTCCACAGTCACCTCATAGTGACCTCAAATATTACACAGTGCTAACAATGCCAAAGGGAAATGTATATTTAGAGATCGTGATTGGCAAAATTACAGCGTAGTTGTCAAAGGAAGTGAGATCTTACATTTTTGCTCTCTTAGATTAACTTTTTACTTTCCATTATGTTATAAGTAGAGAATGAGTGAGCAAGAGGCAGCTGCCAAATTTTTCATCAACATTTCCAGTACATGCGGGCATAATAGGCGCATCGAGAATGTGACTTTAATTGCACATTCATTTCACTGTCACTGTAGATAGACCACGGTACGGCCAAATTCAGTGACATAATCTCTGGGAGCTACGGGAGGCACAGAGATTTAGCAGACCCCCCAGCAGCTCAAGCAGGTGACTGACAGATGGAGCCGGGCTTGCCGGCCTGCTGACCAGCTGGTTCTCCACTGCAGGGCGGCTGTTCTCTCCCACTACTGGGCCACTAATCCTCTTCTGCCACGTCCAGTAACAGCGATGACCTCGTGATCCCACACTGGTACCGCAGTGACTTGCTTGTGACGACAGCACGCATCCAAACAGAGAAATGTTTCAGTTGCATCGTGAAGAGGTAAAAAACTCAGGGTGAGTAAAGGCTGAGTAACAGAAGGCTGGCAGATCAATCTCAGCTGAGAGATGGCAGGATGATTTGTGACAGCATGATATTCCCTGACATGATTTTTCCCTCACCAACCTCCTGCTGTGTCTACACTAAGCTCCTGCAGTTTCAATGCGATGTCTTGATCTTTTGAGCCCCACCTTTCCTCAGTGTCCTCCTTCCTGCTCATTTCTTCATGCATCACTTCTTTCGTCCTCCTTTGTTTCTGTTGCTGTATGTCAGTACATAGGAAATTCACTTCGTTCCACTCCTCTGTTTGCACATCTGAAAATTACCTAACAGAGTTTGCCATCTGTGATATATGCTTGTCAGAACATAACTCTAGCCTAGTTGGATGTACTTTTTGTGCTAATAAGGGTGTGAATACACTTCATCTTTTTTAATGGCTGTGCAGCATCAGCGCAGGTTTGTTCGTTTGACTAAAACCTCAAGTATAAATTGCAATTTCCACAGGGATCAAAACTCAACCGATAGACGCAGCCGCTGCAGCAAAGGAAGAGAGATTACATATAAAGTCAAAAGTGTGAGGAGAAAGAGAAATGATACAGGGGAATGATGGAAAGGCTCAGTAAATGATCTATATATTGGCAGAAGTATTCTGCTCAAGACTTTTGGCTCTTACTCCTCAAGAAAAGGAAGAAAATATAAAACACTTCGGAAAATGGCATCTGCACTCAGAGCTTAGGAGAGAGTGTTAATCTTTCCACAAAATATATACCTAGGTCATGACAGGCTAATATCTCTAGTGACAAATCAATGCAGCTTACGAGGGGTGTTGCAGGAAAAATGTGAAATGCTTGCAAAACAAATGTACCCAAAGCCAAAACTGCATTTTGTGGCAGATACATCAGGGCTCTAAAATCATCTGGCCATCAAGAATGCTGACTCCAGCAAACGACACATCTCAGAAAACAACTCACCGCAGCTGACATCCCAGCTTCAAATCTCCAAGAGTAAAATTTATGTTCTGCACTTTTTCCTCCAAACTGCCTCACCGGAATTATGCAGCAGGATGAGAGAGAATTATTTTTCAACTTCTTTTTTGCATTTCAAATGCCCCCGCTGATTACTTCGGGAGAATCACGGTCACCCTCGTTTCTCTCCTATTTAAAGCATTTGAAAAGCATTCCACTGATCTGATTAAGACTGATTGTCCGATCGTACCTTAGCAACGTTAACTAAATAACTAAAACCTGGCCTGTCAGTCCTTGAATTCTAGTATATGTTCCAATGCTGTGAACAGGCCTGTAAAACATCATTTGTATTTTTTAAAAATTTTTTTTAAAAGGATAAGTATGTAGAGAGCAAAGTGTAATGAATGAATTAATGAATGAATTAAATTGTATAATTTGTCTTTTCAGCTAAGCTGAGCACTCCTTCCTAACTCATTACCAATAGTTCTAAATTTGCATTGCACCTTTTGATTCATTCTCCTTCATTCATGTGTGTGAATGACCTGCATTCTTTCTAATGGCCAGCAGTGGGTGACTGCATGGTTGCAAAATGACCTCAGTGAACACTTTATTGTCTCTGTTACTAGTTTTAAGACTTCCTCACTGTAGCTTGGTGTCAATTTAGTAAATTGACCACCATTTTGAGTAAAACAGCGAGAACAGCAGGGTGTGCTTTTGGGTGTGACTATCTTGTTATTGTGGAGTCACACTGTATGAGTAATATCTTTGGTTTCTCAGTTACTCATCATGATTTGCTTCACAACACTAAGGTAGTCATGGCAAATGTGGGTCACGATTCACCCACTGTGTGTGTGTGCACGTGTGTGCGCGCGCGTGTGTATATTAATTACACACACACACAATACCCCCCATTGTCTAACTGGGCTTTATGTTGGATGTTAGTGTCTAACGTAGTAGCGTTCAGGGTAATGCAATGTGTCCTCTTTTGTTTTAGCTTTGAATGATTTCTTTGCTAAACTCGGATCTTTCTGTCATGCAACAGTGTAAAATACAATATATGGACAAGGAAACATTTGCCGCATTTATTTTTTTATTTTCATCTAAATATGTTTTAGCAACTGCAGATTTTGTCAGAGCTATGAGAATCATGAGTCATCATTTCTTTATGTTTTAGTTCTGCAGGCTTTCTGGAGGTCTTTCAAAGTTTGTCTTTGGACATTGGCTGCTGTTTCACTCCTTTTCAGTCCGCTCCATGTAGCTGATCACTTTTAGAGGAATACTGTAGTTTGTTAAGCTATATAACATAGCAGAGAATAAATTTTAAACTGCATCTTTATGCACTTTGTGCAACAGTCTGCTAGTAACAAACATAGAATTTGTTCCCGTTTACTGAATTTGCAAAAAATACCAAAGATATAAAAATAAAATATAATAATAAAATAGTATTTTTAGCTGGAAACATGGCATATCTCAGCATAGTGTGTAGTGTGTCCTTGAAAATACTGAGAAAACTGGACAAGTGGAAGACTAAGGAAGAACTTGCACGCCAAAAAGCTATTTACAGCAGATGCACAGTATCTGAAAGTCATGTCCTTAAGAAACAGGAAAAAAAATCAGCAAAGACCCAACACAGGACCTGAGAGATGCATCTCCCTCCCACCCTTCAGCTGTTCTACCTACTGTTGACTGAAGCCTCATCAGAAACGGTCTCAGTGGAAAGGTGGCTGTCAAGAAGCCATTGTTAAGGAAAGGAAACAGAGAAAAGGCTGAGGTATGCCAAATAACACAAGAACTGGCCCAAAACTAAGTGCAGAAAAAAGTATACTATAGAGCGATTAATCCAAATTAAACAGGTTTGGTTCAAATCATGGTGAATATGGATGGAGGAGGTCAGGAGAGAGGTATCTCTAAGTATCTGTAAGAAGACAGTCAAGATTGTCACTGTCATGGTTTGGGGCTGCATATTAGTCAGTGGTGTTGGATCTGCCATTTTGATCCACCATGCAATACCGACGGTTTTCAACATGACAATGATCCAAAACACACAGCAAATGCCATAAATCATACCTGGGTAAAAAAAAAAACACACACACAGAGGCACACTATCAGTAATGCCCTAGCCTCCCCATCATCCAGACGTCAACATTACTGAAGCAGTGTGGGATTAATTGGACAAATAATGACAAAAAGGCAGCCAACATCCGAAGGAGAGCTTTGAATGTCCTGCAAGAACCTGGAGAAATATTCCTGAAGGCTACTTAAAGAAATTATAAAAAAGCATGATCAAGAGAGTTAAGGCTGTCTTGAAAAATAAAGGCGGTCAAACTAAACATTTGACTTTCAATATCATTGCGCCTTGTATACTGAATTTCCATATATGATTACACAATACATTTCAATAAATCTCTTCATCTACTTCTCATCATTCTAGAAAGATGTGAAAAAAATGAGGGGTGACTCAAGACTTTTGCACAGTATTGCAGGTTGAGTAGCCTCTGTTGCATAATTAAACAGACTACAACTGAAATACTATGATATTCTGCTATATAGCCATCAAATACATATTCAGCACCCCTCCTCTGTGTTCTCATGACATTCAGTTATTTGTAGAACAGTCTAATGGCAGTATCAATAATCTTCTTGGATAATAAATAACAAAGCATGACGGGGTCCTTTCAGGGTCTTGAACCTGCCTGTAGACAGCAGAGGGTGGCAGCGTGTTACCCACAGGCAGAAGTGACTAAGCGTAAGGCTCTTTAAGACTGTAACTAGAAGGCACAGACTGACTGACCAGCCTTATTTAACCAACCATGAATGACAAGCCATCAGCACAGGCCTGAAGACTGACACATGCATGCACTAATTTTAGACAATAATGTTACACTTGTGTATCTACGCACTGACACATATACAAAACCGTCAGCCGAGGACGCCCATAGGCTCTGTCAATCCATTGCCAAGCACTCACTAGCCTTTACGTAACCGTCTCTCTTCATGCCAAATGTCCCAGGAAAGGCTTCTGGGGGCTAACAAGCTATGTGTAAGCTGGGAATAATTTCAGGGGCAGCATGAACAAAACATCTTTTGATGTGAAAGATTGCCTTGTCTCCGAGGGAATGTCGGGTCGTTCCAAAAAAGTGTTACAGCCACAACAGTGCTTATGTGGGGAAGTGTTGTAGGCGGTTCTCTGCTTGTCTTTTCATGTTGTGGAGAAATGAGAGGATGGGTTGTATGGTCCACAGATCACTGGGTTGTCCTCATTAGAGCCTCTAATGTCTCAGAATGGGAAGGCCAGATCCACAAGGCCCCGCTAAAAAAAAAAAATCTAAAAGATTTCTGATCTGTCAGCTGCCATGACTCATTCTCGAGTCATAAAATATATGAGGGATGATTGTGTTATTTTGTTTATATCATTACCAGGGCAGTTGTATCAAAAGGCCGGGTTTTAATTTGGATTTTCATCAAATGAATCATATAATAGGCCCTGATATTGTCTCTCCTAATGGAGATAATACTCATCACGGAGACTCTAATGTCTCCTGAAAAAATATAACCCTCTCAGTGAACTGACTTACCCACACTAACTGTATCCATAATTCACCGGGAGCCAGCACCTCTTCAAGGGCAAGTTTGGAACCTTACCTTCAACAACACCAAAGGGAGAACTCTTGCAACTCAGTTTGTGGAGTTCACAAAGGCTCTGCACTCTTCACCTTCAAGGTACAGAGCGCTTAAATGAAGAGGTGCTCAACCATGGCAGCATGCACCCCTGCCCATAAAAAACTCCATTTTAATTCATAACACAGGCGAACATAAATGCACTTCTATTAAATTGGAAAACGGCATCCAGAAAAAAAACAAAATCACACTTTGCCACAAGCCAAGAGAGAGATTAAGTGAAGAACTCAGTAGGGCAATTTAATTGAAACCTATAGGAGGGGGGAAACATATAATAAGTAAAAA
>VOQK01028170.1:37031-50121 GCA_015052645.1 Benitochromis conjunctus
ATCTAAATGACGGTATTAGAAGTCAGTTGTTTTACAGCTGTATGTAGATGGTCTTGTTTTGGGGTTTTGTGTGGCATTTACTTTCCTCTAATTTGGCATTTGTTCTTGTTCACAATAAAAACAACTGCTGTAGCTGCAGGTAATTATAGCCTTATCAAACCTGCTGAACACGCTGATTAAGATATTGTCTGGGGGTCATGGCATGGCATTATGGCATACTGTCTTATAAATTGCACACTATGGCCTGCATGGCCTGTGGTGTGATCTAAAGGAGTATGAAACAGACCTGTGGTATGGATAAAGATGTGGAACGTGTTTTCGATTATCAGTTGACGTCTAACGATTGAATTCTTCAGTTGCTCCTCTATTTTGCCGCCGTAATTGGCCGAGCTATTACTTGCTACTCAGCATGCATTTACATAACTGATTTCTGAGAAGTGGAGAGGGAGTTGTCCAGCTCACAGACCTAAATGAGAGGCGTACAGTGCTGTAATTTCACAGCTGTAATGTGGCATCAAATTAGCCTTTCAGATCAATGCCTAATCTAACCTCGGCCCAGAAAAAGATCTAAGCGATCCAGCCT
Source organism: Benitochromis conjunctus (assembly GCA_015052645.1). NCBI lineage: Eukaryota > Metazoa > Chordata > Actinopteri > Cichliformes > Cichlidae > Benitochromis > Benitochromis conjunctus. The sequence continues at coordinate 37,615 of VOQK01028170.1, forward strand.
CGAAGACAACTGCCAAATCCCCCAGCATCCTTAGTGGTGGTGCTACGACACTTTAATAAGCTGTAAGCTTTTCTTCTGATTTGAGACAACCTGAAATAACACTAATTCCCTTGATGAAAGGAATGTTATTTCTATAAATGTGACACATGTAACACAAGCTGAGGCGAGAGGAGGAGAGAAGAGGATCGTGTGGGAGATGAAGTTGAGGATTTGCTTTCTCTCTAATGCACATATTTGCTGAAGTGGCTTTAGCCAGTGTCTTTGGAACCGACCTCCTCTCACTCCTTTAAAAAAAAAAAAAGAAAAAGGATATTCCTTCCCACTTTTTCTCAAGACGTTTGATCTCTGAGCTCAGAAGAGGGTATTAGACTTCACAAAGGCGAGCCGTTGATACCCCAGGGATCAATACACCCCGGCTGGTCAATTCATTAGAGCTGTACAGTGATTAATTAAGTTGTCTTAACCATCGGAAGCAGGGAATGACAGAGGATGTTAAAAGGGGGCGAAAGAGAAGAAAAAAGCCAGCTTGGCTCGACGCGGGTGGTGTGGAGTCCTGAAATGTGAAGCTGGGCTGTGATGTGTGCTTTTGAGCTTTTCATCTGTCTTCACCCCTGTCTGCTCTGTCCTTGGAGCCGGGGCTGTTCATTAGAGGATGAGGAGGAAGCTGGATACCACAGTGTGAAATAGGGAGAGATGCTAATCCTGACAGGTTAGTCATTAAGAAGCCCTCAGAGAGAAAGAAGACACTGAGCAGGCGGCGGGTGGGCGGGGTAGGAGAGCGACGGCGCAGCATTGCTCATAACAAGCATTGCAGGCTTGTTATGAGGTCACATGCAATGTGCAGCAGAGGAACCTTTGACCCCAACATCCTGTTTTCTCCCCGCTCATCTACTGGTGGTTGTTTCAGGTTTGATCCACATTGTGCAGATTTCACTGATAAATGTCACTCTGTCAGTTTTGACCTCTGACTCTAAATACAGAGTATGCCATCATTAACGCCTTCTTACTGACCAGATGGACAGAAATGGAGGGGGCATAGGTTATACAGGGTTCATGCCTGTGCGTGCGTGTGTGTGCATGCGGGTGCACGCGTGTGCGTGTGTGAGTGTGTGTGTGTGTGTATGGACGGGTATATACATCTTCGTGGGGACCAAAAATTGGAAGTTTACTATTCTCGTGGGGACCGACAGCCCGGTCCCCATGGGGTTGAAGGCATTTTTCACACTCAAAATGTGGTTTTAGTGTCAGGGTTACAATTAGGTTATCGTGCGTGCGTGCGTGTAAACTGTTGCCCTTCTAGTAGGGTTGCTTTGGTTTTGTCTCTGGTGATAAAGACTCTGAAAGCACCTTTAGGATAAATCATGCTTCTTCATAATTTAAGTTTTTATTGCTAAAAAATCCATCTGCTCTTAAAGGAGAGCTGATATTTATTGGTTATTAATGTTATTTTCAATATTCTAAATAACAAATATATGAAAAGACTTTATATTATAGAATACATGAGGTGAAATAAAACAAAAGTTCAAATCAGCACCTTTGCCACCTTCAAGGCCGTCCCTTCATGCACTTCTGGACTATTTTCATATCTTCTGTTATTTGTATGTGATTTTGTCAGAGTTCTGACCACATGTAAATGTCCCGTGCACCGTGCGTCTCCTACTTCGCCTTCATTTTAGGAAATAGGATGATAAGAAATACGTCTACTGCTGTAGCCAAAACAATTCTGTGTTTTTAGTGTGCTGTGTGACAGCACGTACATCATGTAGAAAATATGTTCTCCTTCAGATACATGAGGAAGCTGCAGTAGAACTCCAACCAGTATAAAAAGAGCAGGAGCGCTGATCTACAGAGGCAAAAGAATACATAATTTTTTCTGTTTTATGAGTTATAGAACTTTTTCATGTTCTAATGTGCTTTAAATAATGACAAAAACACATTAAAATGACATGGAGACAGAAAGACCTGCATGATATTGTTAAAATTTCAAAAAGTGCCAAAAAAATCCCAAGATAAAGTGTTTTTTTGTTTGGGGGGAGGGGGTTGGCCTGAGCAAATAAAATGAGATACAGGTCCATAAAACCCCTCGGTCCCTCTGTCAGTGCAGCTTCTCTTAAGTCAACATGAATCTTGTCCTCACAAAATTCCCTCCAGCACGTCTTTTAACACATATGCTCATTTTAAGAGAGCACAAAGGTGCAACAGTCAATGCTAACACATTACCATAAAGCTGAAGGGATTCAAATTATAGGCCGTTTGAAGCCTTCAAACGCAAATTGGGCAAAATTACAACTAGCGCGGGTGGCTGTCGCAAAGGCTGATGTCTACATAATTACAGTGTGCTGCTTTCCTTGGCAGAAAGAGAAGGCTCTGATGAATCTGCCTTGATTGCCAGTATTTAGCACCATCGTCCTGATTGCACACGTACTGTACATGTGACAGTTCAGGTCTTTCTCTCATAGCATATATCTCTCTTTGTTTGCTTCTAAAGCCCTAACTTAATGTTCATCAATCTTTTTTTTATTACAGAGATTTCTGTCTGTCTTCATCTCCAAATTTGTCTTTCAGTGTGTATTTAGTGTCTCGTCATCCCGCTGTGCCCTGCCTGATGATGAAGCTGTCATCTCCAGGGCTACAAAAAGGGAGAATCAAAGTGTTTCCATCAATACCTGTTCAATTAGTATGGCTTTCATGTGATTTGATTATGGAAACAATAGGCGTGGGTGATGATTGGAGTGTTCACTAAACAAATACAGGCAGGTACGACAGAACACTGTAATCTGAATGAGCTGGACAAACACACACAAGACAACACAAGCACAAACTCGTGCTCATGCGCACCATCTACACAAGTCCACCCACACAAAGCTAATTACTGGTATCCTTTCTACTTTTTTCAGCTGTCAACACACAGCGCATTTCCTGCAAGGTGACAAATAAGCAAATGTAGCAAGTTTTTTTCTTTTCAATTATACTGATGCATTGCAAGATTATTGTTTCACACAAGAGATATTACCTCCATTTGGCCTTGAAAACTTGTTAGATGAGCATAATTATATATTTTCATGCAGACAAGTGATGCATTACAGTCTGCACCCTGTGACAGTTGGTATCCAACGCCTGTGTAATGATATCAAGCCGAGTTAGAAAGAGGGAAAGAGGAGCTAAGAAAAAAAAATCATAATCCACCAGCGGGATGAGGAAGCCTGTGGAATCTGGTATTCCCTTCCATCGAGGCCCTGGGGTCCCATTTTAGATAATCAGTATTTCACAAATAGGACTATTTTTTGCTTCTGTGGAAATAGCTCCTCAGATGATGGCTTCACAATAAGACAGGATGGAGCTCTCTGTGCTGGGAGAAAGACTTAAATAATAAAAGCACATGGGGTTTCATGAATAGAGTATTATGGGGATGTGAATGGGAGCTTTTCTCCCCACTCTCTGCCTTTTTGCCTTTGCTTCCAAGTGCCGGCTCGGAAAAAACACTCTGCCCACTGTCCGGCTTTTCCCTCGGGAAATGCAAAGAGAGACAGATGGAGATAGAGTGAGAGAGAGAGCGAGTGATAGGAGCCCTACCACATAAATGCATTTTTTAAATTTTTCCTTTAATTTATACGTCTTTCACAAATTTAGTATTGACAAAATAAAAATGTTTATAGAAATTAATTATATACAAGCACAAAAATCACAATATCACTGGTTTTTTTATACTTTAATCTGAGCCGATCTGGTTGTGTTGATAAAATCTACTCTTTACCAAAGCAAAGACTTAAGAAAGCAGCACTATACTGCACCAATGTGCTATTGTCCCTGTTATGATATACTGTCATTCTGTCAGATTCCTCTGCCACTCGATAGATAGGACGCCAGAGTGTCCTTTGGTGAAATGTTGCCTAAATATGGAATTAAACTAACGTAATTATGTGTAAAACCACAAATATTTTTCCATGAAGAAGTCTTAAGCCATCCCTCATTTCTTAATATTTCCATATGTCATCTTCTTATTCCCTCAAAAATGAAGGCCTTATTTTTAATAGTAAGCCAGTGTTTCACCAATGGGCTCCAGAAAAGGTTTAGTTCACATGCAAGTGCACAGCACTGTGCAAAAGTCATGAGTCACTTGTCATTTTTTTAAGTAGTCTCCAGGAATAGTTCTCCAGGCTTCTTCAAAACTGCCTTTTCATCAATTCTCTGTCAAGATGATCCCACACTGCTAAAATAATGTTCGGGTTTGGGCCAATCCGTGATTGATGCTGGTCCACTGTGTGTTTTTCTATCCAGGTATGTGTTTACTGATTTGGCAGTGTGTTTACTGGATCATTATCGTGCTGAAAAATGAAGCCACTGCCAATCAGATGGTTTTCAAAAAGTTTTGCATGATGGATCAAAATGTGATGGGACGTTTCATAATTCCATCAATTTTAACAACATCACCAACACCACAGACGGAAATGCAGCCCCGAACCATAACTGAGCCTCTGCCCTGTTTCACAGATGGCTGTAGACACCCACTGTTGGACCTGTCTGCTGACCTCCTCTGTATGTACTGAAGTAAACCTTTAAAATTTGGATTAATCACTCTGTCAGACCTGTTGTCACTGATTTTCAGTGCTGTTCTTGTGTAATTTGGCATACCTCAGCCTTTTCTCACTGTTTCCCTTTGCTACGAATGGCTTCCTGACAGCCACCTATCAGCTGAGCTCATTTCTGATGAGGCCTTGGCAAACAGTAGGTGGATCAGCTGAAGGTCCAGATATATCTCTTAGGTCCCGTGTCAGTGCTTTGCTGCATTATTTTCCTATTTCTTAATGACACGACTTTCACATATGTTTCGTCTACTGTATATTTTTTAGACTGCCACTTATTCTGTTCTCCATTTCTCTAGTTTCCTGCACACCACGCCGGGATATGTTACATTTTTGTCTAACAGCCTGTTGGGAATCACCTTGTTGGTGGAAAAATACTATTTAGAAATACTATAAAGAAAATAAAAGTGCCTAAAGATACAATTTGAATGTGGTTCATTGCTAAGTTTTCTGTTCTGTGTAGCCATAACACTGCTGTGTCCTGAGTTAGGTGCCTTTTTCCATGCTTGACTGATTCACAGGTCAGTGTTAAGTAGTAACAAAGGCTGGACTACACGTGGTTGGACAAAGAATTTTTTTTTTTAAAGTAGAAGAAACAAAATATAAAGAAAAGAGTGGTTGCTTGAAACACAGAACTGTAACTATGTTAGGTTTAATGTAATCCAGGTCCTGTAATTCAAAGCAAATGATTAGGCAACTATAATTTATTTGACACTTATGCAAAAATACAAGTTTAAGGTTTCTGACTGGACATAAAGTCTGGCCTTTCAGGAGAACATCAGACAGGAAGCAGGTCTAACTTACAGCCACACCCCTTAATTTCTACCTCACTACAAATAGAGACACCTGTTGGCTGAACATATGTACTGTATATCACAGGCTGTACATTCCCCCAGTATGGATAATGACACCTTGGGAATCTGTGCTCAGTTTAACCACAGCTTACCAAATGACTTGCACGGCTATGCCTCCACAACAATCAAAGTTTTCATGCTTGCTATCACACATGTATGAACGTGTGAGAATCCAGCCAGAGCTCTGACAGGTGGACGTGTGTTAAAAGCGCGTCTTGCAGCCTGCGGTCCTCCCCACCAATCAGCAGAGGAATCCACAGCGTAAAGTCTCCTTTCCCCCAGTTCACGCATCACCACCTGGCTCTCTGACAGCGTCTGCTGCCCGTCGTGGCCCCCTTGTCAAACCCTGTTGCCATACCCCTTGACACCTTCCCCCATATCTCCGCTCAAAGTGCCAAAACCTCAGCCGGTGAGTGTTTGATTTCTATTTATTCATGTGGTGTTTCTGCTCCCTCCACCCCCTTGCTCTTGAATAACTTTCAAAATATACTGTATATCTAAAACACAAAGCAGGCTGCCTGTGTACGGGAGCTGTCAGGAGGCTGTCATGTTAGTCTGCTCTGCCTGGCATACACACTGTCTTATGAATTCATGAGCTTGAAGTAGAAAAATCTCTGTAAAACTGTGCGTGTAGCTGTCTGTGTGTACACATGTTTACCTTTGATTATACATTTGCATGTAGGTGGCACAGCTTTGATACAACACTGTAAAAAATGAACATAGGCACTGATGAGAAGTGATCTTTACAAGTCTGTGCAATTTTTAGTTGGTATATAAACAGGCAGCCAGCCTGGAATCGTGTGCATGATGTGACTTTAACCACATAAAAAGACTCCAATTCACCAGCCAGAGAAGATTTTTAAGCTTCTCCAGTTTTTCATGTAAAGGTTTTCGTCTAATCAGCCCTCAGTCTGTGCTGATTTAACATCGGAGCCCATCTCTCCCTGTCCTTAATCAGGCTCTCATCATGTTTCCTGCGCTCCATGAATGATTCACTGTCAGTCAGATCTGAGCACGTGGACAGCCTCTCAAGGACTTGTTTTCTGTCTAGAAGTTCTGTAGCATCTTCCAGCCTTTTAAGATAAAACAAAATTATTCCGGGAGCTCGAGAGATGAAGGGGGCATATTATAATATGACAGAAGACTTCTCTCTGATAAACCTTCACCATGGTGCTGCTCTGCAGGTCACTGACGGTTGAAGACGAAAGAATCGAGTTCTGCTGTTAAACCTTCTAAAAATTCAAGTAAGCTTTATGATCATCAACGAAAGAAAAACATACGATTTTTAATTCATTTATTCCAAATAAAACTAACAAAACTTTTTTTTTTAACAAGAAGAAGCCCCAAACATTTTTCAGGCATGGATGCTGAGCACTCTGCAAAGATATTTCACCTACATCATCGGCATGGATGAGTTGTTGTTACAGCCTGACTAGTGGGCCTCAAAATAAAATGAAGATCAGCACCAGGGTTTGCAAAAACAGCATTTGAGTTAATATCAAAGTTCAGGAAAACAAAAAAAAGCACAACTGTGTGGGGGAAATCACAAATCACCTCCATGCATGCTTTTAAGGGAAAACAAGGCTTTTTTTCTGCTATCTGATGTTTATTTTTACTAGGTTTTTACCAAGCTAAATGCTGGATAATTGTTAAATTGGATGCTTTAATGGCCAGCAACTCAGTTCACATCTGAAGCAGTGCATATGAACATGTTGCATGCACACAGCAGCCAGATTAAACCATCCTTCCGTCTCCGCAGCAGCACAGGATATCATTTAAACTGACAATGACAATAACTTCTATATAATCTAATAAGATATTGTAATAACCTCATCTTGAGTACATTGGTTAGTTAGCTCATTAGCTCCCACATTAGCTTTGATAGTGAACACGTGACACGTGAACACTTTGCCTCAACAGCAACATATTATTGGCCCATCCAGATCAAAAATACACAACTGACTGTTGCATTTATGTATTTTATGTGTTGCATATGGCACCATCTATCTCCAAAATGGAGCTCCTTAATGGACTTTGAATTGTACTGTCACCTCAAGGCCAGCAGGGGTTGCAGAAGAGTGTAAACCGCCCTTCAGTGAGTCCCTCAGCAGATTTTCAAGGTCACTGGTAAATATTGAAAGCTCCAGAAGAATTTGTTATTTGATCAGTGCTTGCTGTAGTTTGCTGTTATTTTAAATTACTGCCAGTGCAAAGCAGTAGACTGTAGCATTAGCTAATCTTTTATAGAAAGTCAGCAGTCATGTTTATACACACAAATTCAGCTGATGTAGATTTTCAATAAAGACAGAAACACCTGAACTTCTGCTTCTGTTTTCCTTCCCACTTGCTCCCTGCGACGTCCTCCTACGTTAATCCTTTGTCCTTCCTTTCACCGGATTTCGTGACCCCCACCAGTTCAACATTTGCTCAGCTAATAAGCATAGCGGTTCAGCCGATACCATTTTTTCTCTTGATTTACTGCACACCATGGCGGCTCTCCAAATTAGAATGTTTATTTATGGCCATCAATATTTAATTGAGTTTACTCTAATCTTGCGTTAGTGGGTTCAGAAGTCTCTGCATGGCTGTTTAAATATTAAAATTAATTGGAGTGGAGATACTGTAAAGAGGCTTGGCTTAATTGTTCTGGGAGAACAGGTAGCTTCTGAAGCCTTGGCATAAGGCGTGCACAGACACACACAAACAAACACGCACACACAAATGTTGTGCTTTTTTTTTTTTATTGTGCTTTTACCGGATGAGTTCTTTGAAATTTCCTGTTAAATGCACAAAGAGATTCTTGATCCACAGCTGAGTCACGCTGTAAAGTCTGACCACCCAGGCGACACAGTTTGCAGACATGTGCCATCCACACAGTGAGTCACATTGTATTAAATGCATTTACAAGTATGTGTCAAAATCTGCTGTTATCTTCCGTTGAAATCTGCTGATTGATCTCTGAGTTGTAGGCCAAATTTACATCTTTTGTGTCACACAGCTTTTTGGCAATAACAAAGTTTTTACCAGTTTGAGACAGAAGTTTATGGCTGTTCTCTCTGCACACGTTTGAGATTACTGTGAAGCCTCTTATACGACTTCCAGAGCACAATCTAAACTTAGCAGGATTGCTGTGAATGGTGCATGGATGCATTTCGATCAGGCGACAAATTTAAATCTATATCTAGTTAAACATTTTATGACTGCAGTCACCAAATTGTGACTCACAGCTAAAGAGCAGAGATTACAGTGCCGTATATCTTCTCATCTGTGTGTTTTTTGGGGGGTTTATTATAAAACTAGTCATGGGTGGCTCAGTGCTGCAATGGTTACCACTGTCGCCTCACAGCTAGAATGTCCTGGGTTTAAAATCCACCAACCGGCTGGCACCCTTGCTCTGTAGATTTTGCGTGTTCTTCCACATGCCTTCATGGGGTTTCTCAAATGAGATCTCTGGTTTTGTCTCACAGTCCAAAGAAATGTGAGGTGAACTGTTGATGCTAAATTGACCGTAGCTGTGAGTGTGAATGGTTGTCTGTCTATGTGCCACTCCAACCACAGCGTGACCCTGAGTTGGAACGACAGAAGAAAAGCAGAAGCAGAGGAATAACATAGTCCTTAAATCTATATTATCAAATAGAAATTTCTGCTTTGCTTTCTGGCTTAAAACCCAAAAAGCTTGACATATAGTGGCACAATATTCTAAACTCTGAAGGACAACATATTGTTATAACAGCACAAACTGGCTTAAAGGAAATTATTATAAAAAATAATTTTAAGGGTTTTTTTCCACAGCAGTCCAAGAAAGTTCAATATTAGCCTCTCAAGGTTTGAAATAGACACACATCCACCCCATCCATCCATCTTCCTCCACTTATCTGAAGTTGGGTCGTCATGGCACCAGGCTATGCATGATATTCCAGATGTTTTTCTCCCCAGCAACATCATAGTGCAGCTGTCAGATGTGATATACACTATTAGCTCTAAGTATTTGGACAGTGACACATTTTTTTGTAATTTTGGGAGTGGAATTGAAATCCAACAATCATGGCCTGTGTATTAAAAAAATTGCTATATGCAGCGCTTTTGTTAAAAGCTGAAAGTTTGCACTTCAATCGCATCTTGATTGCTTGATTTAAACGAGTGTGTTGGCGTACAGAGGCAAACTTACAAACACTGGGTATCTAATCAGGATGCCCCTGATTTGGTCTCCACCCAACTAGGTGGAGATAAAAATCTTGTTTCAGAGACCGATTTAAAAAAACAATCTCAAATGGCTCCTCTCAGCAGGAAGGAGTCACAGGTCTCCAAACAGAACACCTAACCGTATAGGGACACCAAATTCCTCAGCACATATTTGCATTAGTCACGATTTAATGACCATAAGGTCAGGGTCGGCTCTCTCTTAACCAAGACAGTCCAGTAATTTGTTGTTTTTTTTCCTAAACCTACCCGACAGCTTGAGTACCAAGCAATATTAGGTCGGCACGACCTGAAATTATTGGATCCATTGAAAAATTATCCAAAAGCGTTACCCCTTGTATAGCAAGAAGGGGTTCCTGAGCATGCCTTCACTGTTTGCAGGAGTAACAGCATGTTGGGTTGGATTCAGTGTGGCTAAGACTGTCAGCGTCTTTTCGTTCGGTTGTCTTTGTCAGAGTTTATTTAGGTATGATTAAGCTTAGTTCAGTTGGCTGAGGTATGAAAACAGGTCTGGAAAGCAGCAGAGAGCCTGTGTTAGGCCTCAGGTTATGCTGTTGAGGTGATTTAAATAACACTGTCTGTCTCTCATTTCATTAATACACTTTCCCTCTCTCACAGCGCCTCGGGGCATAGCGCTACAGCAGCGACTGAATGAAATTCTGTTTTTCAAAATGAGCAGCATACTCGAAAGCGATGGTAATCTCAGATGTAGAAATTGGAAAAGTCAGCACAGCAAATGCATCAGCAGCTTTTCCTCCAGACAAACATGCAATATTGATTCCCTTTCTGAACAGGTCATATTTTATGTATTTGTTTTAAAGATTTCGATATTGTGCTGCAGCGTTCGTCAGGCTTCCAAGAGAGGGACTGCCCCTAAATGAACATTAATGATGACTGAAGTAGATATACAGCGCACCTGCTGCCTGCTCACCTCAGAAACCTGCTCACTTAATAAATCTTAATTGGACAGGTTTGTGTGTGCACGCCTGTGTGTGTGTGTGTGTGTGTCTGATTTGCTGCCTGCAAACTGCCGTATGATGTTTTCCAGTCATGTCTACAATAATAACTTTTGTTTATCCCCATCTGCATTTTACTCCTGTAGTTAAACTTTAAATGCGCAGGAAATCCAAATATATGCATCACCTCTGTTACTCTCAGATATTTATGAAGCAGATTATTTTCCATAATGGCATACAAGTAAATAACAAGTGAATAAAGGTGAGGGAGGGGGAAAGCCAGGCAGAAAAAAAATTATATCCCCCGATATTATTTCTGTAAAGCACCGTGGATAACAGTCACTCAGCAGCCAATTCAAATGACAATGAATTGTCAAAGGGTGGGGACATCAAGAAGACAGATTCCTCCATAAAAAACTTCCTTCACTGCCACATAAACAGCAGCAGGAAATTAACCGGAGTTTGAATTGCAAAGGACTGCGATCTGCTGAGGTCTGTGATCGTTACCCCTCTCAGAAGGAGGAGGAGGACCACTGATGGATGGGTGGATGCACTACGTCTGGGTCCCCCGGAGCCTCCGTTCTGAGCTGTCCTCATGCTTCATGCAAGTACTTTGCATTTCTCTGGACTCATCTCTGCTTGTATATTACATGACAGTGAAAACATCTGCAGAGCCGCCAGCCCCATTGCCTGGCTGTGCCGCTCTGTGGGTTGATCCATACCGACTCTCAGGACTTAATGGGCCACATCTAAAAGCAGTGCAGGTGTCTTTCAGAGCTCTGCTGGCAACAAATTCAAAACAATACAAAAAAATTGCTCCGCTTTTCTTTTTTCTTTCCTATAGGCACGTTTGAAAAAGAGTGCCTGCTAACCTTTAAAAATGACTGACTGCGTGGAATAAAACTGTGGCACTCTTTAAACACGAGGCTCTTGCTAACTAAGTGAAAAGAGTTTTTTTCGAAACAGAAAGCTACAGTTTCAAGTGTTGAACACTTGTGCGCTGACTGATGAAGTTCAGGTGCTGAAGGGTTTTAGAAATGAACTCTTCATTTGAATTCCAAACGCCTTAACTCCAGCTCCTCAGTGAATAGAAACCAATAAAAGGCACTCCAGCTGCTCCTGAACTACAGTAACTACACCACAATAAAAGGAAACCGTCTCGCACTCGTCTTCATCTTAGCCTGTTTCCTTTAAAAAACGTTCAACGTCACATGTGCACGTTGACCCTGAGTTTCTATGCTAAGATAAATACGCTTGCTTTCAGATCAGACATCAATTTATTAACGCTGTGAAGCTCCAAAGGCTGTTTAGAAGATTTTAGCCTTTATGTTCGTCTTTGTGTTTAATGATCTCAAAGCAGACAAGTTCAGATTCATGGTAGAGGTGGGGAAGTCGATCTAAATATCAATAGTATCGATACCTATGCTGGTATTGGTATCGGATCGATAGTAGTGCAATAGGATCAATACTTTTCTCACTGAATTGTGTTCAATTATTTGTTTTATCTATGCGGTGGGACCTTTTTGTGTTGACTATGGTGTTTTTTTTATTGATAGACTAAAGCACCTCGGCACTGGCATCGGCAATATTGGCCCTACATTTACTTGGTATCAGATCGATATCAAAATGTGCGGTATTGCACAGCACTGCTTTAGAGCACAAGCAGACAGCAATAAGTCAGCATGATTACAAAATCTGCTCATGACTAATATTGCGATGCAGGATTTAGTAACAAATGATGAGGATGAGCTGAGCGCAATGGAAACGGAGATGAGAAGAGATGTTGAGATTTAGGGAACAAGGGGAAGGTGATGGAAAGTGGCGTGTGTGTGTGTGTGTGTGTGTGTGTGTGTGTGTGTGTGTGTGTGTGTGTGTGTGTGTGTGTGTGTGTGTGTGTGTGCGCGCGAGCGTGTG